>PVKU01004098.1:0-156966 GCA_004027475.1 Anoura caudifer
CCCCCCCCCCCCCCCCCCCCCCCCCCCCCCCCCCCCCCCCCCCCCCCCCCCCCCCCCCCCGCCATTCTAGGACGTCTCTGGCTTTCCGTGCACCGGTCCTGCCAAGCAGGGGGCAAGTGACAGCTTTACCTGTAGCTGAGCAAGGACCCAGAGCCCCCGTGGAAGGCTCTCTGGTCAAGATGGCTCTAACCCTTCCAGTCATAAAAGCCCTGAAGAGCCCACACTACCTGCCAGCTGCAAATCCGCCTGGACAGGGAAGTTTTTGACCCTGCTCGGCTATTTTTAGCCGCTGCTAGGTTGAGTCAGTCTTTCTGCAGGCTTGGAGCCCTCTGCTCGTTCTTAGTCGCGCTGTTGGAGTCTTGCTCACATCTGGGGCTGGGAGCACGTGCCCCGTCCCCCTCGCCCGCCGCTCAGCCATCACCTACGCCAGCCCCTCTTCGCCCCTCTCATCAGGCAGGGGCAGGGGAAGAGTCTGTACTTCTCTGCTCCTCTTGATAAAAGCCTCCCCAGAAGTCATGTGACTTGGAGGGAGCTGAAGACTTTTCGTCTTATTCACAATTTTGCATTAAGTCTAAGTTCGAATGTACTCTTAAATGAAAATAATTATGTTAAAATAGCTTTAGAGAGGAGGATTTAAATGATAGCTATAAATTGATACTCATTGTTCATCATTTGTGATCCCAGAGTATAGCAGAATGCCGGCTTAGAAAAGGCACTTAACTGCTTAATGGAGGAAGGAATGCTTAGGAATAGATGAATAAATTCAAAGGTGTTAAGAGCTCAGTGATTTAGCCCTCTCAAGGGTAAGACTTGTAATTTAACACAGAACTTTTCTTTAATAAATTGCAAATGGTGGAGTTCTCAGGCATCTCTCCTGCAGAGGGACTAGAGATGTTTTTGGCAGCTGGGATGATTTCCGTCCTAAGTAACTGCACCCCCCCCCCCCCGCCACTTGGAATGGCTTAAACGGCAGAGAAAATGTACTCCCTCCACAACAAGTCCTTGAATAGGGCCTCTACCCAGTCTTTGGGTGGAGCGAGTCTAAGGCTGGTCATTCAGTGGCTTGAGACCATCGTCAAGGCCCATGTCACGTCCCCCCTCTGCCCTGCTCCTCTTCCTCTGTGGGACGGTGTCCTGTCTGCAGGCTGTGAGACGGCACCACAACCCAGGGGACATTGTCCCACAGAGGAAGAGGAGCAGTTTCCTTCCACGCCTCACTTCTCAGGAGTGCAACGTTCTTTCCCAGAAGCTCCCAACGAGAATGCCCATTGTGTGTTTTTGGCTACAAAAGAGTCACATGCCCACTCCAAAACCAATCACTGGCAACAGAATTGGTACCACTGTGAGTGGCTGTACTCACTCGTGACTGACCAGAGCCACATGGCGCAGGGATGGGCAGGAGGGAGGGAGAAAGGGCTATTGGTAGGCCGCCAACCACGCTGGCCCTGATGCCCTTCAAAGGCCAGGCCTGAGGCCCAGCAAAGCCAACCTCCTTGTCACTTCTCCGAGGAGCTTCTATGAACCAGGGAGATACTTAGAAAAATTTCATCAAGAAAATTACACCGCAGTGGGGTTATTGAGTAACATATTTGGGTGCTAAGGGTATTTAACACTTGTCGTATTTTCTTGCTCTCTGGCTCTTTTTTAAAAAATCAATATTCAGTTGTGTTCTCTGACTTTTTTCATAATCTGTTGGGAAATGGGTGGTTGAAGGCCCTACAATCTATTTCACATTTCAGCAACCAGGTTGTCATTCATTCACTTACCAAATACTTACTGTGCTTTTATTCAGCACCAAAGACACAAAGATGGGAAAGATGAAGTCTTTATCTGCCAAGAAGTAGTACATTAGGAATGAAACTAGACCACCTTCTAACCCCACACACAAGAATAAATTCAGAATGGATTAAAGACTTAAATGTTAGTCCCAAAACTATAAAAATCCTAGAAGAAAACATAGGCAGCAAAATCTTGGACATGGCTTGTAGCGATGTTTTATTGGATATATCTCCCCAGGCAAGGGGAACAAAGGAAAAAATAAACAAATGAGACCACAGCAAAGGAAAACATCAACCAAATAAAAATACAACCCACAGAACGGGAGAACATATTCGCTGATACATCTGACAGGGGGTTAATATCCAAAGTTTATAAAAAATTCACAAAACACAGCACTGGAAAAACAATCCAACTAAAAAGGGGGCAGAGGACCTGAATAGACAGACACTTCTCCAAAGAGGACATACAGATGGCCAATGGCATATGAAAAGATGCTCAGCGTCACTAATCATCAGAGAAATGCAAATAAAAACCGCAATGAGATGCCATCTCACACCTGTCAGAATGGCCATCATTAATAAATCAACAAACAGCAAGTGCTGGCGAGGACGTGGAGAAAGGGAGCCCTTTTGCACTGTTGGTGGGGATGCAGACTGGTGCAGCCACTGCGGAAAACAGTGTGAAGATGACTCAAAAAATTAAAAATGTATCTGCCTTTTGACCCAGTGATCCCACTTCTGAGACTATATCCAAAGGAACCCCAAACACTAATTTGAAAGAACATAAGCATCCATATGCTTATGGCAGTGTTATTTACAATCACCAAGATATGGAAGCAGCACGAGTATCCATCAGCAGATGAGTAGATAAAACAATTATGGGACATTTACACAATGGAATACCACTTGGCCGTAAAAAAGAAGAAAATTTTACCTTTTGCAAGAGTATGGATGGACCCGGAGAACATTATGCTAAGTAAAATAAGCCAGTCAGAGAAAGACAAATACCATATGATTTCACTCATATATAGACTCTACTGAGCAAACTGAATTAACAGGCAGAAGAGAGACAGGGTGAGCAGGATGGGAAGAGGGGGCTGGTTAGGGAGTGGAGGGACCGAGCAAAAAGGAAAAAGGACTCATGGACGGCAGTGTAGTGATCGTGTGTTTGGGGGAGGGAGATATAAGGGGACAAAATGGCAAAAAAAATTAATAATAATAATAATTAAAAAGGAAGTATATTGTGGAGGCCCCTATCCTGCTGAGGAGAAAATCTAGTATCTGTGTCTGGGCAGCAGAGGGGAGCCTGGAAAAAGTTCAGAGGAGAAGGCATTTTGAGCTGGATGTAAAAGTTTAGTAAGAGTTCGCCAGGCGAAGGGCAGAGGGGAGGAAGGAGTCAGCTCAGGCTGCTGTCACCGAGCAGAGCACAGACTGGGTGGGTGGCTTCAATGACAGACAGTTCCATCCCATAGTTCTGGGGGCTGGCAGTCCAAGCTCCTCATCTGCCCACCCTCCCACCCACCTGCAGTTGTCTTCACGTGACGATGTCTCATCCTCTCCTGCCACCGATCCCAGCGTGAGGGCTCTGCCCTCATGACCTCCTCTAACCCTAATCACTCCCAATACCATCACATTGTGGGGTAGGGCTTTGCCGTATGAATTTGGGGGGTGCACAGACATTTAGTCCCTCACAGGGTGTCAGGTCTCAGGGCAGCAACTACAGAGGCGCAAGGCCGTGGACAGCATAGTGCGTTCAGAGAGCATCAGCCAGCGCCGTGCGCCTGGAGCAAGGGCAGGGTGAAGGGGTGCTGGTGAGGAGACAGGGGCTGGAAGGATGCTCTGGCCGCCGCCAGGCAGAGGCAGAGTCGGGGCGCTGCGGCAAAGCCCCAGGCTGAATCCAGGTTCCGCCCTTACACAGAGCGATGGTGGTGTGTCCTGGAGAAGGTCCCGGGCGCACTTCAGAAGGAGACACAGTGCTTTTAGGCGGAATGTTCTATACCTGTCTATGAAGTTCGGATCCTTTAATGTGTCCTTTAAGCCTGATGTGTCCTTATTGGTTTTCTGTCTGCCCCTCCCCCCAACCCCGCCCCAAGCTGTTTCTTAGGTTCTCAGGCTTACTTAACTTTTTTGTTGCTGGCTCGAGTGAATATCCCTCAAGGCATGACTTTCAAGTTGTTCTGAAGGCATAAATGGTTCTGCAAAAGTCAATGCAAAATTTCACTTAAAAACCCCTGTTAATAAATATATGCAAATGTACTATATTCTATATTTTAACACACTGGTAACTTCGGTTGTCATATTAACTTCCTCTCGGCCTAGGTACACCCCAGAACTTTCTTTCATTCCTATGCACACATGCAGGATTTGAACTTGTGTCATTGATAAGGAAAATTGTATATCTGTGGTCTTTTTAAAAATACAGGCCTATTTATGTCCATGTAAGCAACACAGAGCAAGCAGGTACAACATTATTTATAGTGTGAAGCAGAATATTTTAAAATCTGGGTCCTGAAGCTGACAGGGTGGGTGAGGACCCTGGGTTCTGAAGGTGGGCAAGTTTGGGTTTGAACAGCATCCTGTGCGGCCTTGAGCATGTCATTTCACTTCTCCGAGCCTCAGTTTTCTCATCTGTAAAATGGTGACAGCGTCATACAAGACATCCATACTCGTACAAATCCTTCAGTTCTGCCGCCGGGGACAGACAGAAGGAAGATAGTTCTTTCTTCCTCTTCCCGTAGACTGCTCCAGCCCCTAGAAGTCTTGTCCATGTCTTACGATGAGAAGAAACTCAGCTCTTCGCCTCGCACACAAAGCCGCGGTACTTGACCCGACGTTGAACATTTCATGGGGACACCTCGTGAAACAGAGGCCCCGCCAGTAGAGCGCCTGGCCGAAGCCTCACCTGTCCTTGAACCTGATCCCCGTAAGGCACCTCCTCACCAGCACCTGTGAGGACAAGGTCATCACCACCTGGGGTTCCTCATGTCCTGACACAAATGCCACCATCTCCCTGAGCGCAGAGGACTGCCTGGGGGACTACTTTTACACAGAGTGGTGTTGAAAGTGTGAATGGATCTGATAAAATGTTGCTCTTCACCCTTTTTTATACAGGGGTCCCCTGCTGGATGGAGTTTACTAGAAATAACAGCCTTCTGTACCTCAACACCAGCTGACAACCACCACCTCGGGGCTTTTCCATTCGGTCCCTCCAGACTGCTCGGAGAAAGTCTCTTTTGCTGCCTCTTATTTTGCTACTGAGCCGCTAAGGTGCCTTCCCTCTCCTTGGTGTTTATTTTATTAACCTCTTTGTTTTCTCTCAAGCTCGGAAGCCAGAGGAATGTTCACACAGTGGCATCTGAGCGCGGAGAAGCTTGCCCTGCTAACGTCTCGCATCGCGGCAGACTTCACTTTCACTTCACTGTCTCTTCTCTGGGGCAAAGGCTTTTGTGGGCGGTACCTGCTGATTCTATAATGATCACGAACAGCTGTTTTGGATGTGGAGAGAAATAACTTTCCTGAAGCCATAGCGTCCTCTAGAATAGTCAGCTTGTCACAGGTACACACCATGGATTTAACTAAAACAGCAATTTAGGTTCTAGAGATTTGCTCTTAAAATGAATACAACCGTTAATAACTGCTTTGGGAGAATATAGTATTTTAATTGTAATTATAAAATACATGAAGAAATGCCTAAAGTCTAGACCTATATGCTCCAGGCCCCATGTGAAAAACAGCTTAGTATAATGATAATGGTTTAAGTTCTCAAAAAAAAAATTAATACAGCATTTTCACAGTCTCCATGATCTTCTGCCTAAGTAGCAATTGCTATTAATTATAAAGTTGCATGTAAGAAAGAAAACTATAGGAAATAAACCTATAGGAAAAAAGAACTTTCTTCAAAACTCCTCAAATTTAAAAAAAATAGTGAAATTCTAATGGAAGCTCCATTGGGCAGGGCCTTTTGTTGGCCCTGTGCTCTGCTATATCCCAAGCGCCTAAAACAGGGACAGCGCATAGTAGGTGCTCAATAAGTATATACATGGTGAATGGTTATTTTAACAATAAAATCTGATTCAAAATTTCAGAAATTAGAAGTGCTCCTGACAGGCAATGCATGAAATAGAAACTAAAAAGCTAGATAAAATGTGACATTTTAAATAGACTCTGAAACAAAACGAATAAACCTAGTATTTCTTTTCAGTTTACAACTGGTTATTATTGGTTTAAAATGTAGGCAAAGACTCCAGTTGAGAAGGACTAAGTTTAATATATAAAATTGTACAATATACCTACCAAACATTGTATCAGCCCAGGGACTACAGCTGTCTCATCCCTGCTTGCATCCTCAGTGTCTATTATTAACTAATGTTCTTTTAGTTGCAAGGAACAGAAAGCAAACTCCGCCTAACTTAGGCAGAAAACGGGGGATGGAGACTTATTGGAAGGGTTCCGGGTGGCTGATGGGCTTGAAGAACCACCGGTTCAGACCTGGAAGGAAATGTCTCAGCCACCAGGACCCTCTCTTTCTGAATGTCTGCTTCCCTCTCACACTCTTCCATGAGGCTATAATGGAGGTTGCCAGCATCAGCAAACCCTTTCTGTCTTCCTTTCCTGAGAGGAAGTTTGTTTCCATAGATCCAATTAGAAAGATTCCAGGGAAGGCTGCCAATCCGTTCAGCTTGGGTGACCTTCCTATCTCAGGGACCATCTTCCTATCTCTGTGGTTAGGGAGAAAGGGGGGTGCATAACGGGACTTGGCAGCTCCCCTTCAGAGCGTGTGAGCAGTGCAGAAATACAGCAGTTCCCCCAGAGGAGCGGTAGGCAGCCCCAGGTGAGAGCAAATGTCCTTCTTGAAGAAAATTACAGCTCCCGTTGGAAGCCTGAGGGGATGGACCGCCTTCTGTGGGTTGGCCTTAGTAGGTTTGACACTCCCAGACTCTGGGTTTGCAGTAGTCTCTGGCTTTAGGATTCTTGTTGTCCAGAGATTGGTTAAGTGAACTATTTAGGTCTGTGTTACTAAAATGAGATAACAACACGCCCTGGCCAGGAAGCTCAGGTGGTTGGAGTATCGGCCCATACACCAAAAGGTTGTGGGTGTGATCCCCAGTCAGGGCACAGGCTTGGGCTGCGGCTTCAGTCCCTGGTCAGGGCACGTGTGGGGGATGGTAGACCAATGTTTCTCTCTCACAACGATGTTCCTCCCTCTTTTCCCCGTCCTCTCTCTCTAAAATCAGTGGGCATGTCCCTGGGTAAGGACTTAAAGATAAAAAATAAAAATAAAATTAACAGTTTTATCTGAATTAAAAAGGCAAACATAGTATTAGTATCTTTAAGAGATCAAAACACTCTCATCACAACTCTAAGGCTGGACCAGCCCGATGTACTGATGAACAAGAATCTCTCCCACGTGGCCAGCTGGGAACTGCAGCCGACGTCTTACTTGGTGGGGAACTAGGCTGGCTTCTGGACTAACACGTTTTATGTTAAAGACAAGTGTTTCAACAAATGAGTGCGGCCCACAGACCAGTGTGTGATATTTGGCTTTATTTTATAAAAATACACAACTTAAATACATATGGCACTCTCTATACAAGACATAAACTGTTAGATTTAACATTTTCAGTAATTTCAACAGAAAGGAAATAGGTAAATTACCTTGTAAGAGCAAAGAGCTTTCTTTAGAGACTCTGTACTCACAGTCAGAGGGACAGACGCCCCCTCCAGCAACCAGTGCAGGAAACAAACCCGCACGGTGCGGCCGTCGGCCGTCCGGCAGGTGCCGTCTCTGCGGTTTAGACTCTGTCTCCTCTAGAGATGTTTAAGGGGGAAACCAATGTACGAATAGTATTACCTATGCCTTGCAGTTGTGCCAAATGGCAATCACAAGAAGGGCGAACCTCTTCTCATTCTGCAAGATTTGCACTGGAAGGTGCAAGCTAAATTCATTTTCAAAAGTTTTACCGAATCGCTGGCAGGCTGGGTGAGCTGGAGGGAGTGTGGTGGAGAAGTGACATGCCAGCGCCTACTGCAAGTGCCTGTCACAAGGGCACCGTCGCTGTCAAACATGGTGTGTGTGCAGCCCCATCCTCGCTCACGTGAACCTGCCACGCCTGCCTCCCCCGCTAGACTGTGTTCTTTGAGGAGCAGCTTCCTCAGTGCTCGGGCCGCATCCTCGCTGCAACTTTCTTTCAGAAATTCAGCTGCCTTATGGATGGCTCATTGAACTAACAGTGAAATCAGGCTCTGGTTTGTGGGTATAAAGAGATATTTACCAGTTGAGAATGCGATGCTGAGAACATACTAGAGTAAGTTCCCTGAGGTAAATGTGAGCCTTAAGGAATAGAGCACGAGCTACTGAACCAGGGCCTTTTGCGTTGGGGGCAGCACAATGCCCGAGGCTGGACTTTCCGGTCAACAGACCACCCAAGCCAAGGGCGTGTGCACGCGAAGGAGCAGGGTGACAAGGCTGAAGGAAGAGAAAAGTTGACAGCTGAGAACATCCACCCAGAAAGAGGCAGGAAAGGGGAACAGAGGAACAAAAGGCGGGTGTTATTTTAAAGCACTCAGGTAGGTTGGAGGACTGATTTGAAAGCCTCCGGGGATTTCTAACAAGTTTTAAAAGTGTTAATTCTTGGTGACTCAGACGGGAAGAAATGGCTTTTCTTTAATAATAGCTGCTCAAACTTTTTATTCTTTTTGAAAAACAAGATTCTCTATAAAAAAATTTTTTTAGCCATTGAAATTATTCTTCTAGTTGTTACTCTCACCGATGGATTCTGAAATCCTAACTGGCTGAATAACTTTAAGGTTGAACTACAAAGGGCACATTTGCACCGGGAAGTTAAATTAACGTACACAGGTCTGTAGAGTCGGTATGACGTATTACCAAAAAACTTTTCATTGCAGATCAAGCTTCATTATCATTTGATATTCTTCTCAAGAATTACAAAATCAGAAAAATTCTAGGACGTGGAAGCTTAAGTTTCTTCTTTTCTTTCTTTTACATAAAGCAGTACCTGGCCATCCTTAACATTCACCAAGAGGGTGCTGGGAACTGAGTCCCAAGACCTAAGAGTCGAGATCAGGCCGGATTTCAGCGGGTCACCGGTTCGCTAAGGATGTGAATGGGGCCCTCAAGAACCCTCTGCCAGGCTGGCTCACCTGCGCCCTGCAGCTGAATGAGGGGCCAGGCTGGAGTTTAGTAACAGTGACGACCGGCACCAGCTCCCTTATACACAGCGCCTCCCACCCAGGGAGCTGCTACGTCAGCTCCGGCTGGCACTGTCGGGCACGGTCCCTCACTCAGGCGACTCCTAAATTCTGTTGCAAGAACAGATCGATGTTTAATTACGGTAGGGGTGATGAAGGCCTTAAGCAACATTTAGGTCCAGAAGAACATTGGGTTAGAGCTCTGCAGTCCCAGAGCTAGTTAAAATTAAAAGGCCAGAGGATAATCCCTAAGAAATCAAACCTCTATCTCCATCCTTAAAGAAGAACATTTCCGGCATCGCCAAGAAGAAAAGTCACACAAGAAAACTGCTCTGGTTTGCTGACAACAGGCTCCACGTGGCCCAAGGGCAGCCACATGAAGGAAGCCGCCCAGGGGACACCCGGGGCTTGAACCCATGGAAGTGGCTTTGCTCCTGAGGTGCTAAGGTGTGCTCGCTGGCCATCAATACGGGATAGCTGTTTAAAATCCAGAGACAGCTACATTTTGTGTACTTTAAAGCCCCAGTTAGTGCAGAGGGGTCCCGGCTGGAAATTCAGACCTCAGAGCGAGAGCGAGGAGCTCAGGGGCCACGCGGTGGGAGCGGTCGTGCGGGCCCTGGAAGAACGGCCAGTCCATAACTTGATCTTCATTCATCCCTTGAGATGGAGGAGGAGACTATGGCAAGAAAACATTTTTCTCTATGGGAAATTAATTTTCATAACCTGTAGTTTAGAAATGTTACTATTCAGAAATTTGGAACCCAAACGGAATCATGGAGATTCCTCCCATACCGGCTTTCAGATCCTCCCCCATTGCCTGAAGGACCCGTACTGGTCCCTGGTCAGCCAGGCCCAGCTCAAGGCTTGTGAGGGGGGATGGAGGAGGCAGTGGCTGGAAGCCAGGGATCCAAGAACAGAGAAATGGTGGCAGATGTGGTGCACAAAACAAGAGGGGAAGAGGAGAAGGAACTGACACTGGTGCAGAAGCAGAGCGGAGGCCCAGCTTATCACCAGGCACCCGGCCCTTCCCACCTGTCCACGGCAAATGAGGCCGAAACCAGACATGGCGTAAGCCTCATTCGGGCTCTCTCCTGCGGCATCCACATGCCCGAGCCAGTGGCTGCGCGTGAACGAGATGAACGCACACTCTAGCATGGCCTGCACGCACCCGTCCTGGCCTCATTCCCGATCCCTAGGTGATGGTGCTCCCTACACCAGCCAGCACCCACCTGCACAGCCAGGCAGGGGCCTCCGGTCCAGGGGCATGGCCAGCAGCGTAGTGCACCCAGAAGTGTGGCTGCCAAGGCTTTATTCACTTAGGACTGGCCTGTCTCTCCCCCTGGTGGCTGGAGAAGGGAACGGACTAAATGTCATAAACAAGCTGCTTAATCAGAACTGCGTGGCTTTGTTTCACAAACTTCCAGAGGGCTATTGCTTAGAGTCCATTACGTTTTGATTGATGGTTAAAATAGCACCTAAGGAACTCATCCTGAAAGGAGCGGCTTGCTTGCAAGGTCACACCAAATTTTTAGGGGTTCTGATATTGTCTGCTTCTGTTTTTCCTCTCTGATGAAGGAGGAAGGAAGGAAGGAAGGAAGGAAGGAAGGAAGGAAGGAAGGAAGGAAGGAAGGAAGGAAGGAAGGAAGGAAAAGAAGGCAAAACGGCCCTCCTGTCCTCCCTCCTCCCTCCAGAGCCTCAGGGACTTTCCCGAGGGCGGGGCCCACGGGAGCACTTGACTTCAATGCACAAAAAAACCGAACCCTGGTGTGCCAGTGGAGCTGGGTTCCCCGCGCTGTGCCCCAGTAGCAGGCCCTGGGCCGCTGACTTACAAATGACGGCAGATGGGGGGGAAGAGCGGTGAGGATCTGCGGAGGAAACAGCCCACGCCGGCTGTTCCACCTCCAGGGAAAGTCAGCTTGCACCCGCGCCCCACACTCGTCTTTTTCTCTCCTTTCTACTTGATGTTCTTCAGGAGGGCAGTCCGGGCATTCACAACCGCTTTGAAGGCATCTTCGCTGCCGGGCGCTACGCATTTGTCCGGGTGCAGCAGCACGGCGAGCTTCCGGTAGGCTTTATTGACCTCGTCCCTGCGAAAAGAGCAGAGCTCTGGTCATGCACCGCGTTTAGCCGATTGGATAATGTAGTAGCTCTTGCAGTCAGCACAGCCCTCCCCTTTCCAATCACTACCTTCCCGAAGGTGGGACTAGCAAACAAACAAACATACAGGGTCGGCAGGTCTGCGTGAATGTGGTAGGGAGGGTAATAATATGGGTGTAATCATTTATAGTTTTAATTTGAACATTTCACCTAAAATGGTATATGGTGTGCTTGAGTGTGATACTGGTATGTTACAGAATTACATGCTTGTGATTATGTAATAAAAATGGGGCATTATTTGTGTCAGACCCTGTACAACATACAAATAGAAAAAATACAATGTAAAATGAGTATACAAATGTGAAGAAAACGCTTGGCAAAGGAAAGATCAGATGAAAACACACAGCACCAGGCACCTTGCAGCATGTAGCAAGTCCCTGCTGACTGGAGCAAGGAGGACCTGGGCGAGCAGGGCGGGCCCCCCAGAACCAGAACACTGAACAGCGGCGGGGCTTAGACATGGACATGGAAGTGGGGGCAGTGGGTACACAGCAATGCGAGAGGCTTGGAACACAGCATGGGCACGGAATGGAAAGTACGAGAAACCAAGTGGGCCGGGGGCAGGAGTCGGGAGGTGACAGGCCAGGCAGGCAAAACAGAAAAGCTAGATTTGATCAACACTGATGACAGTAGGCGTTTCCTGATGAAATGGTGCTGGGAAGGCTGTTTCCTGAAGTTAGAAGACAGGTAGGAGGTTGTTGCCACAACCCAGGCGTGAGTGTCAGAGTTTAGGTTACAGAGTCCGTGGGAGGGAAGATTAGAGCAGAACCGGCAGGAGCAGATGATGAGCTGGACATGCAGGTGGATAAGACGTAAGGAAAGGGGCTGGAATGAGTTCCAGGGTCACAGGGAGTCTGAGGCCTCGGCAAGATGGTGACACTGATGACCCCAAAGGGGCCATGGAAAAGGGCACCTGAGATCCAAGAAGAAACAAGAGAAATTACTATTTTCTAGAGAGGAAAGGGGCAGTAACACTGAGTATTTCTCCAAAGACCAGCAGCGCTCCAGGTGAGATCTGTGGGCCTCTGAGCTCCTTGGTGAGCAGGAACTGGTGGGGGAAGGGCTCAGGCCGCCCTCCCTGCAACCTCCCTGCTCTGTGTCCTCAGGGGCCAGGTCTCTGGGAGGCTTCCACACGCCCAGCATGCCCAGCCACTGCTGGGGTCCGAGTCTGGCTCTGTCCCCACCAGAGGGTTTTCTTCTCCACCTTCCTTTTGTGACTCAGGGTTCCCGCTGTCCTGTAAGCTGGGTGCTTTCCCAAATGCCCTGGCTTTTCTCCTTCATCTCTTATCAGAAGGACGTCTAGTTTGGCTCTGCAAACGAGGGAGACGGTCTTTGACATCTTGGACGTGATGGAAAGTCTGCGTGTCACCATGGAGAGACAGAGGTCCCAGGGCCATGGTAACAGTTCTCCACGCCTTGAGGGTACGTTCTAAGGCTTTCTCTGTTGTCTGCACTTAGGGGAGTCCTGAGTTTTCTTGTTTTACTCTTACACGTAGTTTTCTACATAGATAATTTTGATTCTGGCTAACAAGAATCACATGCCCCCTAGAAGCCTCTCAGTCTCGAGGCTGGAATAGCTTCCTCCCTCTTCCCCACGAGCTGCCTCCTGAGGGAACACACGTCTGCCCAGTGCTCCTGTGACAGTCGGCCTGGGCTTCTGCACTGGGAGTGCTTTTTAAATGTTCTGGGCAGCAGCGGAAACTTGCGAGGAAAATTTTGGAGAAACAAGACTCAGTCAAGTGTACAAGAAGTATATCAATTCTACTGAAGATGAAGATTTTCCTAAAGTTCAAAAATAGTAAACAGCACTGAATGAACATCAAAACTCTCTGTAACTAAAAAAAAAAAAAATGTTTTTAGTTTTTTCCTAAAAGTATTCAGTGCCCTACAAAATTAGTTTGATAGACCTGAAGAACAAAGGTAAGTACATGCCGCCCCGGCTTGTGTGGCTCAGCGGGTTGGGTGTTGTCCCACAAACCAGATGGTCACGGTTCAACTCCTGGTTGGGGCTTGTGCAAGAGGCAACCAGTCGATGTTTCTCTCTCCCATGCTGTTTCCCTCCTTCTCTTTCTCCCTCCCTTCCTTCTCTTGAGAATCAATAAAAGAAAAATAATTTGTTTAAAGAAACTACATGTTTATATTAGTTAAGGGTGTGGAACTTACAGAGGTCCTGAAAATTCTGGTAGATTCCAATTACCGCAGTGAATAGATAAGAAACCAAAGTTTCTTTTTCCTTAACAAATATTGTTCTAACTTAATTCATAAGTAAAGTAACAGTTTCTTCGTTTTAGAGCCAATGTTCCTTGAGGATCCAATGGAAGAATTTAGAATGAGGCCAGGGAAAGTCTAAAGGGTGCTTAAAAGGCACCAGTGAACTCTGCGCCGTGTCATGAGGCCACCCGAGCTCCTTCCCAGGGTTAAAGCGCCCTCGGCGATGCCTGGCAGGTTGAGGGCAGCCAGTGACCACCCTCCTGGACCTAACAGTGTGCTTTGAGATGAAAATGGGGAAGAGATACTTAACGCGGTTGATGCGGACAAGGCAAGTTCCAGATGTACCTTTCCGTGTGTGGGGATCAAGGTGAAAAAGCAGAAAGGGAAGCCATGGAGAGGGAAGTGGTGGCACCAAACAGAAAGACCTGAGAATCCGTCACTATGACACACACGGCAACAGCAGTGTTACACGGTAAAAATGTGTGGACGCAGGAAGTTCTTACGTGGGAAGATCCCGGGAGTTCTCACTGCAAAGGAAAACCTTTTTTTTTTCCTGTATGAAATGAGGGATATTAACTAAACTTGTAACTGTTTCACAATATCCATAAGTCAAATCATTAGGCTGTATCCCTTAAACTACATATATAACGCTGTATGGGAATTATATTTCAGTAACTTGGAAAAAAGTTATATAACCACACTGAACAACAGTTGATACTTGCCCTAGCAACAGAGAATGGTGATTTATTTATTTCCCCCCCAAATAATTCTTTTGGCTAAAATAAAATAAACACAGACAGATGAGGAAGTAGCAGGATTTTTGAGAAAGACAGACCGACAGACAGACACACACACACAGTGTTCAGGGTCAAGAACCAATTCTGCCATTAACTCCTGAGGTCACTGAGTGTATTTGGTCACTAAGTCCCAGTTTTTCCAGCTATCAAGTGAAACGTTTGGACATGCTGATTGCTAACATTCTTTCCTCCTCTAAAATCCTGTAATTTAAGAATTCTCTTTTGTAAGGTATTTTTTTTAAGGTTGCATTAGCTTCAAGGCACGCTGTTTCAGAAAGCACTGACGCACTCACGCTGCATCATGAGGCGATTGCTATCGATCGGATCACTGGCACTCCGCTAATTCCGTGAAAGAGCGTTACCGAGTAATCTAACACACTTCCCCGCATCTCCGTATTTCTAGACAATTACGAGAAGATATGCCGCACCTATAATTTTGAGAGCTGAGCCTTTCTCTGGAACAGAACTCAGCAGTGACACCACAGAGCATGGCTTACCTTGAGGCCCCAGGCTTGACCCCCAACATGTCCCAACTGTCTTTACTATTTCGAATTCTGCGAATGGTGTCGGCTTGTTCTTTGGTGAAACCAGCGCTGCTGTTGGTAATGGGACGTTTCCCGCCATTTTCACATAGGTCAACTATGGCTGCATAGAAAGTCTGCAGGAAGGAAAACACACCCAGAGTGGAGCGGATCTTGGGAAAACAGGAGTTGTTCTTAAGCACCATCTTAAAAGATCGTAATATATTCCAATAACTCCTAGAATTCATAATAAAGCAAGTATTTCAGAGGCAAAAAATATGATCAAAGAAGTAAAGGAAAATATATTCTGAATGAGTGGATAAGAGAAACTCAGCAGAGAATCGGGAACTACCCAAAGAGCCCAGCGCAAATTCTAGAACTGAAAAGTACTGAATTAAAAAATTCTCTCAGTGGATTTGGCAGCAGGTTGAAATCAGAGCAATGGAGACTGCAACCTGAAAAACAGAAAAGAATGGGGTAAAAATAAACATAACCTCAAGGATTGTAGGACAAAATCAATGGATATATATATGCAAATATAAAGAAATAAAGGTAGAAAAAAAAAACCTTCCCGAATTTCAGGGGAAAACACCTACACACCAGTCTGAGAAACTCAGCAAGCCCTGGTCTGGCCAGACACAGAGAGAACCACACCCAGGCACGGAGCACGGCTGCTGAAAACCAAAGACAGGGAGAGACCCCTGCAGGGGCTGGGGCCGAGCAACACCAGACACAAAGCAGTGAGCATAACAGCAGCGCCGACGTCTCCTGAGCCGCAACTGAGGCCAAAAGGGAATGGACTGCCACCTGCACGGTGCTGATTCGGTCGCTGGCGGTTATTATGCATAACTCTTGGACAAACTGCTCCCACTCATAGGTGCCCTCATGTCCGAAATAAGAGTGATACCCGACACACATTTATATTGAGTCTGAAGAGTGATGAAATGTGGGAACTCCTCAACCCACATAGGCCTTGGTACTCAAAAGAACAGAAACTCGGCAAACCAACATCAAATTTGGTCTTGAAATTGGAGCCTTGGATGCCCAATTCAGCCTGTCAGTCGAGGATGAACCCCGTCTCCTAACCGGAGGGTGACAGCTGGTGAGAAGAGTCAGCATGGAAGATGAAGTGAAGCCCCACTCCATGGTTAAGAATAACTCTTTGTAGTATAGCTACCTTATTTGAAATGCTAAAAATTCCCAAAATATCAGATATATTCATAAGAAGAATGCATTATTCATGCCACCACTCACTTCCAAATGGATTTATAATTAAGAATTAACTTGACTTTATAAGTTAGCATTGAAATAGCCTCCTCCCCTTAAAATTATTCAAGACTAGTAAATTTTAAGAAGTGACCATCTATTCCAGTGGCAGCGTGAACACATGCTTCTACAGCCAACTTCATCGCTGAGTCCTGATTTTCACACGTCTGGCTGGGTTCTGCAGCGGCAGGCCCCTGTCCTGTGGCTGCACCCCCACAGGGTACGACAACGGACTGTCTTAGCTTTGGAACGGCGGTCCTCTCAAAGCAAGGCTTCCGTTTGGTTTGCATACAAAGACAACCAATGGTAGTTTGGAAGACATTGTTTGTCCCACTTAAGTAAGTGTATAATAACTGTCGTTAAGCTTGATAATTGTCAGAATCACCTAGAAAGCTTTTGCAAAATATAGATTCCTGGCTCCATCACATTAAACTTCCAGTAGGTCTGGAAGCCAGCAATCTATATTTTGAAGAATTTCCCCACATAATTCTGATGATCAGCCAGGTCTGGTCTCGAACAGACAGCAGAGAGGTATCTCTCTCTCTCTCTCTCTCTCACACACACACACACACACACACACACACACACACTCACACACTCATGTTCATATTCTTTCTTCTTCTGTTTCTCTCACCAGCTTCAGAAAAGAAAGAGCTTATTCTAATGAGAAATTCCACTTCTGCTTCTCATAAGTTAAGCTTTGGCATGGCAAACCTGGACACAGGTTCTAAAACAACTCATTGCTGGGTTACCTGGAACATCTCATTAATTCCCTCTCCAGTTTGTGCTGAAGTTTCAAAGTACAGGAACCCTCTGCTTTCGGCCCAGAGACGCCCTTCACTTTCATCCACACAGCGGTGCTTGGCACAGTCGATCTGAAACAGGAGACGGAGGCGCAGGGGAGACTCCAACCTCGTCCCACCGGAGAAGGCCCGGGGAGGTCTCTGTCGACCCTCCACCAAGCGGACACTAGTGTTACGTGGACCAAAATGGACAATTACTAATGTTGAATGTGGACTGATCTGCTGTGGCAAAACGAGCGCCTGTGACCGCACTTCCCACTTTCTCCTTTGAGAACACTGCTGCTCACACTCAAGGGGCTTGGTCTGCTTTTCACACCCTTCCCTGGTCCACTTTTCACCGCAGGACCCACCCCCTCCAATCAGATGAAAATGAGATCTCAGGATCCATCTCTCCCGCTCAGTCACCAATGTCACCTCCCAACGGTGGCACCAGACACACTGAAAGTGGATAAACTTACATTAGCATCAAGGCTCTCAGGCAACACAAGCAGAGCATACTATTTCAGAAAGTATGCATATACGCTAAATCTGATATACTGGATTTCCTTTAAAAAACTGTTCTTGTTTTAGGGAGACGTTTTGAAAAGCTGTCAATTCCTTTTTTACCAAATAAGGACTTTTTCTTTTCTTTTTATCTGTTCCCCCAAACGCAGAGCTGAGCTCAGGGCGTAATGAATCCAGAAAGGTGAGCACGCCGTTTGCAAGGCGGTTACCTTGTTGGCACACACGACAAACACAATGTTGTCCACGCTCCCGTGAGGCCCCAGGTCTTGCTTCATCTCTGCCAGCCAGGCGTCCAGGGCGTCGAACGAGTCTTTCTGCCCGACGTCGTAGACCAGCACTGCGCCCTGCGTGTCCTTGTAAAACTCGTTGCGGACCTTCGAGTGGAAGAACAGATGCACAGAATCTGAAATGGCAAGCTGCAGTGTTTGGTGACTTCATAAAGATGTATCTCAGTCATTAACTTAGCAAAGTATGTTCTTTTGTGTATTCATAGTATTTGCTGTTGTTTCTCAATATCTGGCCTTTCAGGGACTTTTTAGAAAATCAAAGTAACATCATAAAAAAAGGACGTGTAATGGAAACAACAGCTTCCTGCCCTACCCTTCCTCACCTCCGATTCCACTCTCCAGAGGCAATGGATCTTTAAGTGTTGTTAGTAGGGCTTAAAAGAATACAAATTACGTAAAGTTCTTCTCCGGAACAATTAAAAAGAACTTAAGGCAAAAATGGCACAAATAACAGCAATAGGGTATGTCCACTTATATGTCACACCCAAAGCTGAATTCCCCGGGGTGCCAGGAAGCTTCCCTATGACTCCTGGACCCGGACACCAGCTTCCGAACTCTGAACTCTGAGCCTCAGCAGCACGGAGCAGAAGAGAGCCCAGGCTCGGGAGCCAGGCAGCTCTGGGTTCACACTTACTTACTAGTTGTGTGATCTCGGGCAAGCCACTTAACCTCTCTGCGTCTCAGTTTCCTCATCTGTAAAATGGGGATAATACCACTTACTCCACAGGCTGATGGTGAAGATTCAATGAGATAATGAAGACAAAGCACCACATGGTGCCCAGAAAACAACGTGCGTTAGCACCTTCTCCCTTCCTTCCTTGCATTCACTCCCCGACTGTTGTCCTTTGACGTTTTCATCAGAAACGGCAACTCACCTCCGGGGCATGTCTACAGTTCTGGGCAGAGGCAGCACGAAGCACAGGGTGCGCTAATGGGGCCGAGGCAATGGCAGGTGGAGTGGGTGAGCAGCAGCACTGATCGATTTGGGGTTCCAGGGACAGAGGCCATGTGTGATATATTCTTTTCAAGATATTCCAGCATGTTCAAATGCACACCGGATATGGAGTGATAAAATAAAGACATCTCATACCCATCAGACATGAAGTGCCTATAGTTTTCTGAGCATAGACAACTGGTCCAAGAATGTAAGTGTCTGTTAATTAGCAGAAACGGAGGAAGCTATCCCCCAAAGCTAAACCCAACAAAATCAGTAAGAATTTGAAGTGATGAAGACCAGGGGCCTTCTACCTCAGTCCTCATGGTCCTTAGCCCTCCTGCACTGGTACAAACGAGGCTCCCCCTCCCGAAACTTGCTGCCTGGGCCCCCATGCGGCACATCCCCCAGGTCCTTCACTGGCCTCTTACTCCAGCTCCTCTTCTTGCCACAGTTCCCGCTCCAGACTGCCTCCACAGTGCCCCATGTCCTGCCTGGACCCCCTTCGTGTCTCTTTTCCTTCTTTCCACCGCAGCAACACCAAGCACTCTCACAGTTTCAACGGTGCGAACCTTCAAGGTGAGCCTTTTCATCTCTGCTTCCAGATCTGCATTTCCAGTTAGCTCTGGACGCTTCCAGCTGAATGTCCCGTGGCAATCTCAGATTCAGCCTGTACAACAGGAAACCCTCCCACGCATTCCTTCCTAGACTTTTCCTTATCTTGAACTTCTAGTGGGGAAAGCAGCAGGCAGACCGTTCTCTCAGTCTTGTGGGCTGACAGCCTGGTGTTGACCTCTGCTGCTGCCCTTGCCCTTTGCTCAGCAGATTCAGACAGTCCTGCAGGAGCCAGCTCTGCCACATTTCTTGTGCCTGCCACTTCCTTTCCATTTTCATTGCCAATGTCATCTCTGCAAGTCTTCTAAGTAATCTCCCTAGCAACATTATACACTGTGCATATTTATCTTTTTAAAACCTCTGCCCCAAAATTATTTTTTACATTACATTTTATTGAATATGCTATTACAGTTGTCCCGATTTTCCCCCATTTGCCCTCCTCCACCCAGCACCCCCCACTCCCTCAGGCAATCCCCCCACCATTGTTCACACCCGTGGGTCACGCATTTAAGTTCTTTGGCTACTCCATTTTCTATACTGTGCTTTACATCCCCAAGGCTATTCTGTGACTACCTATGTGTACTTCTTAATTCCCTCACCTCTTCTAATTCCCTCACCTCTTCACCCATTCCCCCACACCCCCTCCCACCTGGCAACCATCAGAATGCTCTCCATATCTGTGATTCTGTCTCTATTCTTCTTGTTTGCTTAGTTTGTTTTTTAGATTCATTTTTTGATAGATATATATTTATTGACATTTTATTGTTCATAGTTTTGATCTTTTTCTTATATTTAAGTCCCTTTATGATATTTCATATAATAATGGTTTGGTGACAATGAACTCCTTTAGTTTTTTCTTGTCTGGGAAGCTCTTTAACTGTCCTTTGATTCTAAATGATATCTTTGCTGGGTAGAGCAATCTTGACTGAAGGTCCCTGCTTTTCATGGCTGTGAATATTTCTTGCCAATCCCTTCTAGCCTGCAAAGTTTCTTTTGAGAACTCTGCTGACAGTCTTATGGGTTCTCCCCTATAGGTAACTAAGTGCTTTTTTTCTTGTTGCTTTTAAGAGTCTCTCTTTTCTCTTTAACCTTTGGCATTTTAATTATGATGTGTCTTGGAGTGGGCCTCTTTGCATCCATCTTGTTTGGGACTGTCTGTGCTTCCTGGACTTGTGTGTCTATTCCCTTCACCAAGGGAAGTTTTCTTTCATTATTTTTTCAAGTAGATTTCCAATTTCTTGTTCTTCCTCTTTTCCTTCTGGTACCCCTATGATAAGAATGTTGGACCTCTTGAAGTTGTACCAGAATCTGCTTATACTATACTCATATTTTTTTATTCTTTTTTCTTCTTGTTGTTCTGATTGTTTTTTTGCTACCTTATGTTCCAAATCATAGATTCTATTCTCAGCTTCATCCACTCTGCTGTTGTTTCCCTGTAAATTGTTCTTTATTTCAATCAGTGAATCCTTTGTTTTTGACTGGATCTTTTTTATGCTGTTGACGCCCTCACTAAGTTCCTTGAGCATCCTTATAACCACTGTTTTGAACTCTGTATCTAAGATTGCTTATCTCCATTTCCTTTAGCTTTTTCTGGAATTTTGATCTGTTTATTCATTTGGGGCATGTTTCTTTGTCTCCTCGTTTTGGCAGCCTCCCTGTGTCTGTTTCTATGTATTAGGTAGAGCTGCTTTGACTTCATGTCCTGGTAGTGTGGCCTAATGTTGTAGGGGTCCTGTAGGGTCCAGTGGCACAACCTCCCCTATCACCTAAGATGGGTACTTGAGGTGGGTCCTTCATGTGGGCTGAGTACACCCTGCACTCGTATTTGATTCTTGCCTGCTGTTGGCAAGTCAATGGGAGGTATTTACCCAGGCCAGTCAGCTTCAAGGACTGGCTGTGACCACTGACCACCACCCTCCACCCTCCGTGGAGGATCAGCTGTGCAGGGGCAGGGTGGAGGTGCTATGACATAGTCTATAGTTGTCCACTGGGTGCATGGCCCTGGGGTTTCCCAGGTAGTATAGGCCAAGGTCAGCCCCCACCTCTGTTTTGTCTGGGGCCACCCTGCCTGAGTTATAGAGCAATGAGATGGCTGCTAGTCGTGCTGGACTTGGAGATTCCCAGGTGAAGTCAAGCTGTGAATATAGCCTGGCTGACGCTAGTGCCTGGCTAGAGCTCATTAAGGCCAGCTGTCTGAGAGGATTTAGGAAGTTGTGAGGCAAGAGCCAAGACCAGCCACTCATATGGAAAAGCAGCTTGGGTGGGATGGAGTGTCCATCCAGGGTGGGGCAAGCAGTGTTAGCCACGTTGATGGAGTCTCAGATATGGCACCAGCTTGTCCGTTCTGTGGAGAAAGAGTACGGAAAAGGGGCAGTGGCCTTTGCTCGCCTTGATGCCAGACACCAGTTTCTCCCTGTATACCACTGGTGCCTTTCAAGGATGCTACCCTGATGCTGGAGCTCAGAGGGAGTGAGTCTGAGTAGGCGAGTCCATGTGTGAGTTCTTTAAGAGGAATTGCTTGGGGCTCCAGAAGTTTCTTCCACCAACTCTATCCCCACTGGTTTTTGCAGCCAGAAGTTGTGGGGACTTATCTTCCTGGCACTGGAACCCTAGGTTGAGGGGCCTGGTGTGGAGCTGGGACTCCTCACTCCCGAGATGTCCCTCCCGAATTTTAATCCACCACATGTGGATGTGGGACCAGCCCATTCCACATCTCTGCCCCTTCTACCAGCCTGGATGGATGCGGTTTCTTTAATTCCATAGTTGTCAGAAATCCATTCAACTCGATTTCTGACGGTTCTGAGTGATGGCTGTTCTATATTTTAGTTGTAATTCTGATGTGGTTGTGGGAGGAAGCATGCCATGTCTGCCTACACCACCATCTTGACTGGAAGACCCAAAAATTCTTTAGTGTTTCTCTACTGCCTGCTCCTCAAAGTTTAAACTCTCTAAATCAATGTTATAAGTGACTGATCAGTCCTCTACCAACTTCTTAGTCTTACCCTCTTCTTACCTCCTGTACTTCAAACTGGATAATTTCTCACCCCCAAAGCTGCCCTATGCCTTCTGAACTCCACCTGGAAATGGATGCTGCTTCATCTTCAATCTCTTAAGGTCTAGTTATAATACTGTATCTTTCACAAAGTTTTTCTGCCCTGCTTCTCACCATCCAGCTCCTTATCCTGTCAAACAGAACATAATCTCTAAATCCCCTAGAACACCCAGCACCTTGTACTTCCAGTAGTGCCCGCATCACTTCCTGTCTAGTTTGACAGGTAGCAGCACACCCTGTCTCCCCAGCAGACCGTAAGCTACGCGAAGGCAGCACCTTGATGCATCTGTCTGTGCGTCACCCACAGAGCCAGGGGGGGTAACTGTCTGAGACCTATTTGTCTGATCAAATGGCTGAATGTGCTGTGGAGGAGAGCAAAATAGAGGCCAAAGAGGAAAAGGATTTCAAAAGGTAGATCATGCTGTCCTGAGAGAGATTTGTGTATAAAAAGAGACTTAACCTTAAGTAAGCGATTTTATTACCTCCACCTCAGTTTCCTCATCTGTAAGATACAAAGGTCAAAGAAGACGCCTCCGTGGTCACCCACCACTCTACTGTTCTCGTCTCCCTAAACAGCCTTCTCATCGTAGTCTTGGCAGACCAGCACATCCAAAGTTTAATTAAATAGGATGCTACGGAAATTGAGATTACTTAACTCTTAAAGCAAAGATGGCAAACTTTCTAGCTGGTAGGTTAGAAAAAGCTAGTTAACATCACTCGGGCCTCAGAAAGTCTCTGTGGACCCGCCAACTGGCACCACGAAACCCTAATGGAAGCGAGACGGGTGGGAAGAGACGGGCCCCGCCATTCCCCTGACAGTCCTCTCTTTGACACTTGCCTCTGAGGTCGTCGTCGCACAGGCTAAGCAGACTGTCCTTCTGCAGCAGGCCCTTTGGGCAAAGCTGTCAAGGGAACTGGTGACAGTGGAGGGCGGGCAACAAGAACCGGAGGAAGCCAGGGGTCTCGGTCACGGCTGTGAGCGCTCCCCGAGGTGGATGTGCCAAGCAAAGGCATCCCTGGGCAGTTTGGTGCCTAGAGAGAGGTGATGGCTTTGATCGTGTCCAAAAAGAGGGTGTGAACTACAGATAGCAAATATGTGGCAAAAAAGGAGAGATCAAGGCTATTTCGCAGAACAGCCTCTTCAGAAGTGATGATTTCAAGGAGCTTCTATTAAGCAGGATAAAGGAATCTAAAGGGAAGAAAAATCACAGTGCTACCCTTGAACTGTTCAAGGACGACACCAGTGGACTGTGATGAGTTATATCCAATAAAAAAGCTATACAGTAAGATTTTCTAAAAACACTATAGACAAATCAAAATGGAATTCAAAAAGTGTTCATGTAACCCACAGGGAGGCAGAAAAAAAAGAAAACAGAAAACAAAAAATAAAATGATAGAATTAAGCCCTAATATGAAACAATTATATTAAATGTAAGTGGTGTCGATATTCCAATAGATTAAGAAACACGGTACGACAGTGTGCTGTCTACACAAAGCCACTTCAAACACAATGCTATACACGGGCCGAAAGTAAAAGGACAGACAAAGATGCACCAGGTGAACATTATTCAAAGTAAAGCAGAAATGTCTATGTCAATGTTAGATGAAGTAGACATTAGAACAAAGAAAACTGCCAGAGACAGACAGGGACATTACATAAAAATGAAATTATATAATGAAGACAACGCAATCCTAAATGTGTATGTACCGAAGGACAGGGTTGCAAAACATGTGAAGCAAAAACCAATAGAAATGAAAGGAGAAACAGACAAATCCACAGTTACAGTTGGAAACGTAGGCACCCCTCTCCCAGCAACTGGTAGAAAACAAATAAAGAGAAAACCAGCAAGGCTAAAAAAGAATTCAACACCATCATTGAACAACAGAATCTAATAAATATTTATAGAACACTCCATCCAAAACAGCAGAATACTCTCAAGTGGAACATACACCAAAATAGACCATACCCTGGGTCATGGGGAGGACAAAAAGCCCTTAACAAATTTAAAAGAATCAAAATTATACACTATGTTCTCTGGCCACAATGGAATCAAACTAGAAATCAGTAACAGAAAGATAACAGAAAAATCTCTAAATACTTGGGAACTTAAACACTTCTAAGTAATCCATAAGTCAAACAGAAAGTCTGAAGGAAAAAATATATATATTTTTAAATCTTCACTTGAGGATATGTTTTTCTTGATCTTAGCAAGAAAGGAAGGGAAAGAGAGAAGAAGGGAGAAAGAGAGAGAGAGAGAGAACCATCGATGTGACAAACACCAGTTAGCTGCCCCCGACACGTGCCCTGACCAGGGGCCAAACCTAGATGTGTGCCCCAACTGGGAATCAAACCCACAACCCTCTGGTGTACAGGACAACACTCCAACCAACTGAGCTGCCCAGTCAGGGCATGAAGGGAAATAAAAGAATACACTGAATGAATGAAATGAAATATGAATGAAAATTAAAATATGACATATCAAAATTCCCCTCCAGCTAAGCAGTGCTACGAGGAGAATTTATAGCACTAAATACATACATTAGAAAAGAAGAAAGTCTCAAATTAATAATCTAAGCTCCCACCTCAGGAACACAGAGCAAGAACAAAATACACCCAAAGCAAGCAGAAGGAAGGAAATAATAAAGATAAGAATGAAGTGAAAGGCCACATTACAAAAGAGCAAAAATCGAGCAGAAGGAAGGAAATAATAAAGATAAGAATGAAGTGAAAGGCCACATTACAAAAGAGCAAAAAGCTTCCTTAGGGAAAATGAAAACCCCAAGGAAGATAAGACAGAAGAGAATGGTCATGAGATCCATTCTGAGACGACCTGGGACTGAGAAGTGGATGAAAGCGCACCAAGCGGGGCTCTCCCTGGGGGAGAGCTCACACGGCTGAGGGGTGGACCTGAAAGGCCCCTCTGGTACCCTGCTACGACAGAAGTCACGTTACTGAATTCTGAAGTCCAAGCATGAACGTTAACTATCCTTCCGCGCGCTCAGCTAAGGTGCTAAGTACCAGGCAGCGGTCCTTCGAAGGCTCACCTGTCTCATGCCAGCGACATGTACCTGTTTTTGCGCAGGATTTGATGTGAGTGCTTTCAGAAAATTTGGGATCTCTTGCCCTGAACCACTGACAATACTGGATACAGGTTTTCTCAGAAAGGCTTTCTTACCTCGTAGAAGAACGGGTGTCCAGCCATATCGAAGATGTTCACCTTGACTTCTCTGTCTCGGACTTGGACCCTGAAATGTTCAGATGGAAAAAAGTCCCAAAGCAGGTCATGGTTTCTGCATTCACGTTAATATTACTAGTCACTTATACATTTCAAAAGTATATGTGTACGAAATTTAAAAGAGTTTCTTAGTGCCTCTTCCCCATTCCAGGTAACCTTCACAGCAGGAGCCAGCAGCGTCTTTGTTTCAACAACGCGGATCTGGACCCCCGTGGAGAAAGTGCTCTCTCTTTCCTGCAGCTTACCTCACGGCACTGCAGCTCGCAGCCCTCACTAGCCAACAGTGACTCACTACGGCGCTAAGAAAGATGGATTTGGGACAAGTAGGAGCGAGATGAAGGGGAACAAAATATTTTATTTCCCTTAGTAACACATCTTAATTACTACTACTGCTCTACCTGGTTCCCATGCAGAGCAGTAACAAAGATCATATTATTCATGTCTGTTTAATTTTCTGGGGCAATAGTCTGGAGCAATTTTCTTGCTCTTCACTTGAGTAATAAAAATAGTCAAGTTGTTTTCAGAAATTTGAAAATAGAGAAAAGAACAAAAAGGAAAAACAACCATTCATATTAGAATTAGCTACTGTTAACATCATAGCATGTTTGCTTCTAGACCTTTAAAAAAAAACAGTACTGGAAAATGAATGAATAAAACATTACAAATAACTCAAACACTGAAGACAGCTACAAAAATGAAAGGTTAAAAGTAAGACCAAATCATATTGCCCAGAAAAAACCCTTAATTCATTAATATAGATGGAAATCCCTGCAGATTCTTTCTGTGCATAGGTAAGACTAATAAACATATATTTTAATAAATATAGGGTTATATTATTTTAAAATAAAAAGCATAACATTTCCTTTTTATTGAATTTAATGAAAAAAACTGAAGTGAACTGGGAGGAATTACTGAGCTTTAAATACCAATGTGTCCTCACTACAGAAATATTATTTCCTAAAAGATTTCTCTAAGGTTAAAGAATAGAGGTTATTAACAATAAATGAACAAATTAGAGACTTTTAAAAAAATAACAGGTTTCCATTTTAGACAGCATTGCTGCAACTCCCTCCTGTGGAACAGAAGGCCATGGGCACTTGCCCTCACTGTGCCTAAGGCTATCTTCTGGTTTACGTCTTCTTCTTCTTCTCTGTCCAAATTTGTAACATCTGCTTTCCATTCTGAAAGCCTGATTCCCACAGTTGTCTTATATTACTTGTATATTCACATCAAACTAACCAGCACTGATCCTCTTACCACGATTTCTTCACTGCTGAGCTCTCTACCGTATTTTCATCAAGTGTAAGATGCATGTTTGTGAAGTCAGAATTCAGCTTTATAAAAGAGAGCATGAGAACAGCAAAACAAAACAAAATAATAACAGGATGTGAGAGCATCTGGAGAAGATCTGGTATAATAATTCGTACCCGGAAATTTCACTCTAAAGAGATGACATTTGAGAAAAGACGGAACTGAAGCACGCGCGAGTCAGGAAGTAAAACACACGTGTTCGCACGCTGACACTCAGAAGAGTCTATTTAATTTAGAAGTCAGAGAAAATTACCTTGAGGAACAAGGTAATTAGTTACCTCTCGGCAGTGCTCTCCTAAGTTGTGGCCTGAGGACCACCAGCATCACGATGATGGGGAAGGGGGCTGTTCAAAGTGTCCCACCTCAGACCCAGTGAATCAGAATCTTAGTAGGTAGGTCTCGGGAATCTGCATTTTGACAAACTCTGCAAGTAACTCTCAAGCACACGGAAATGTGAGCTCGACTGTATTGAAAACAGGACAGAAGGGAAGGGCATAGTGCTCTCATGGACCAGAAGAGCACCCCCCACCCCTTTCTTCTCCCAGTTGTGGTTCAAATGGGCTCTGCCATGTTCCTAGCAATCCCACAGCCAACTGAGCTGAGGAAAAGCACCTGCCCCACCTGGCAACCAAAACCTTCTCTGGGATTTTTAAGCTTGGAATACTAGTTTTGGTCCCTCTCTGGGAGTAAAACTTACAGTGTGAGCCTGAGAGCTGCTGGCGGCTGTGCACAGCCAAAGCGTAACGACAGAGAGGTGCAGTGAGAGGATCTGGCTCTAGCCCATCCCTGGTTCCGCCACCTCCGAGGCCCAGCTACATCCCTGTAATTGGATTATGTGAACTGATTCATGTTTTGTTTTGTTTTGTTTTGTTTTGTTTGCTTGAGTTCATTTGGGTTGGGTTTCTGTCAATTACATCCTCCTGACTCACGATGGGATGACCATCTTCTCCCAAAAAAATTTCAGTCAGGAACGGAATAATCTCTGAATCTGTGGCATGATATGGTGATTCTCATTTCTTAGATGAAAACTAGCTCCTTATATGATTCAAAACAAAACTGCCTTACATGGGATACCCTACCACATCGCTGATGAAATCCTGAGCCCTGAAACGTAGGTGCACCCCACGCCACTTTGTCTACCTTTTCGAATGTTGCTGTAATATCCTAATCTTGCCAACTTCCTACTTAGACAGATCCATCTTTCTTAACAATAAATATTTATTGAGTATCTACTATGTACAAGCACTGTGCCAGGCACCTGGAGATGATTTACACAACTGCCCCTTCTTTGTGGAGCTTGTAATCTAGCAGGAGATATTAAATATATACAAATAATAATAGTAATAACACAAGGCAATTTATGATAAGTACCATAAATAGCAAGAGCAGTTAAATATTTCTGTCATTTGCAACCAAAATGAGTTGCGAATGATAAAGGAGGTATTCAGAAGGCCTTATGGGAACAGGAGCATTTGACACCTCTGAGGGCACCGACAGGTGGGGAGATGCGGGGAAAGGCCACTTCAGGTGGACGGAATGAATAATGGCACTGAGACAGGAAAGTATGAGGGCAGTTAATGCGGATGGAGAATAAAGTGTGAAAGGAACGTAATAGGAGAGGAGGGGAGGGGCAGACGGGGACCAGCACTGTGAGTGCCTGAGACTCCACCTGCAGGGAAGGTGCTGTCCACCTCGGTTCTACTCTTGGGCGGTATTGTTTCCTATAATGTGATGCTATCTCCCCAAGCTCAACCCCTCTTGATTCATCTCCAAATAAATCCCCAATTATACCCAATTCACTCTTCCTGGATCATTTTTTTCTCAAGTCCAACAGGCTCTAAAGATCGCAAATCAATAAAGTCCTCTGATAGAACATTTTCCACAAAATATTTAGACTTAATAGAGAGTATATTTCGAAACGCTCTCAAAACACGCCTGCTAATGGGACCTCCTTCTATAGAGACAAGTTTCCTGAAATGTGACATCTGCCAGCTGGGCTCAGCGTCGACGCTGCCAACGCTGCAGATCCTGTCCCTAACCCAAGACCTGGCGAGTAGCATGTGCTCAGTGACCAAGTGATAGGAACCGAGAGTGATGAATGACGTGATCTCTACTTATCTGTAAAGGTCTCATTCGTATTCTTTCCCAATTTATCTTCAGAATCTCTATTTCAAGACAGATCATTTTAGAAGGGTTCTGAATTTCTATGTAGTTTACAAGCCCAAAGAAAGGATATACTCACTTTGTGACTCCATAGTCAATTCCAATTGTTGCAAGGTATTTAGACACAAATCTTTTCTCACAGTATCGCTTTATAATACAGCTCTAAAAAGGTGAAAATACATGCTTTTAGTAAGTATTCTCTGAGAACACATACAAAAAAAACACATTTCTTCATTATGGCTTCCTCATTCATCACTATGAGAGAGAAAGCATTTTTAAAAGCCGAAAGTATAAAATAACTGAAACAAAGCTAAAAGTGAAGATTTTAAAGAAAAATTATGTAAATTCTCCCCTTAATGTCAACTAGGGGTATGCTTTTAGTTTAGTTCTCAATCCCTGTGCTCTTGTCTTTGAAGACCTCTCCTACTGTCCTTTCAACAAAATCACCACACTATCTAAGTCTAGCCTTGACCTCCTTCCCAAGACCCGATCCCCTCTCCAAATATCTGCTGGACCCTCAAATTCAACAAGTTGGAAAATAAACTAATCTTATATGCAATACCTAAAACGGCTCATCCTGCCGACATTCAAATTCTGTTAATAATACTACCACTTTGCCAATCACAGAGGATCAAAACATTAAAGTCATGTTTAATTCTGAGCCTCTAAATCTTCTTCTGAATGTTCCTTCCACCTTTCTCTCTGTTCCGATTGCCACCGACACCACTTTGGTTTGAGTCGTCATTTCCTCCGAGACAACTGTACGAGCTTCTTTGTCGGTCTCTTTCTGCCTCCTTTCCCTCCCAACTTCAGCCATTACTGCACACCACTATCGTTGTCAACACGGAAATCTTCAGTGACTTCTCACTGCCAAGAGCTCAGAGTCCACATTCCTTTATCTGTTATTCAAGGTCTTCCATAATCTGGCCCTAATCTGTCTTCTCTGCCTAAACTCTTCTATATAAACTTTCCATTTCTGCAAAGTTCCCTGGACCCTCGGAATAAGCTACCTCTCATCTTTTCAAGTCTTACTTATCCTTTAAGGCCCAGTTCAAACTCTGTGCACTCAGGTTATGGGAGATCCTGCCTGCATGTGAACTCCTCTAGCACTTTACATATACGCTTTTACACACCCACACACTACCCATGTGCCATCAGTCACACATTGCCTTGTATTGTTAATTACCTTTTCACACGTGTGTATCTGTCTTAGCTCTTCAGCTAGACAGTACACACGGGAGGGCAACACCAGTATTTTTCTTCTTTAGATATCTTTTGCAGAATTATCTCAGTGCCAATGAAAAACCAATTTAAAATGCCTTATGTATTAATACTAATCCTTAGCACTCAAGAAACTTAGAATATCCTTGAAGTGCTGGTAATGGAGTTTATTGTGCTTAAATCCTTTTCTGATGAACCTCAGTCTGAATTAACTAGGACAGTTACTATAAAAAGGACTTAGTAAGCTCATTGTGAACTGAAGGAAATGCTTGTTTGAAGGGACAACTGCTCTGAGACTACACTTTAAAATCACGTTATGGCTTGAAAGTACTTCACAAATGTTTTCTCACAACATACTAAAAAAATGGACAGAGGGGCCTGGAAGTCCTTTAACTCTAGTACACTATTTACACACTAGTCCAAAGTGTGTAAAGAATACACATTTAAATAACAGTGTTAATAGCTGCTCCCTGTGACACAAGGTGACAGGGCTCCTGGTCCTCAGGCTCTTAGGAGCCAAGTTAAATAACATAAGATAGGATTTTTTTGCTTTCACTATTTTTCTTAAATAGACTTTAAGGCATTTTTCTTTTTTAATGCAATTCCAATTAAAACCTTAATGGGTTTGAGTCTTTTTTCTTTTAAAGAATTATCCTAAAATTCATATGAAGGAACAACTGAGAACTACTCACAAAAGTATGAAAAATAAAGAGAAATTTGCCTTGACAGATATTAAAATATAGACTGGAACCAATTAAGTGAATATTACATTGGCATAAAAGTAGACAAGTAAGTCAGGAGAACAAAACAGAGAGCCCAGAAACAGATCCCACTACATAAGGAAATTTAAAAAGTGATGAAGGGCACATTTAAAATCAATGGGGGAGAATGACTTATTTGGCAAAATGCTACTGGCACAACTGATTATCCATCTGGAAACAAATTAAGTTGGGCCCTTAACTTCCCTATTATACAAAAATAAATTACAGATGAGCTTATGATTTCAGTGTCTAAAAATAAAACAACACAAATTTCAGAAGCAAATGTGCAACATGCGCATAGCCGGAGCAAAACCTTTTCCATCAAGAAAGGAAACCCAGAAACCACGAAAGAAAAAACAGACATAAGAGTACATATAAATAACAAATAACAAAAACTTTTGCATGGCAGAATATCTGTAAGAATATTAAAAGATAAGTAACATACTTGGGCAAATATTTGTAACTAATAGGGCTGGCAAAAAGTTAAGGACTGGCCAAACTAGAAAAACTGAGTGCAGGGAGTAAAAATTGGGCAATACACGGAAGAGCAGATCCAAATCTCCAGTAAGCATATGAAAAGATGCTCCACTTCACCTGCAGGCAGTGAAACGCAAATTTAAATAACAATAAAATTACTTCTCACTAATGAAAAGAACACAACACCTGTCTAGGCAGGGCTGCGGCAGGGGGTGGGGGGGCGGTGGGAAGGGTGCCTGCATACTAGTGGTGGAAAGACACTGTTTTGAAGAGCAATCGGAGTCACTACTAAAAAAAATTATGTTTACACTACATTGTGGTCTATCAAGTGTGGCCAATAGCATTATGTCCATAGAAACAATGTACACACTTTAATTTAAAAATACTCTATTGCTAAAAAAATGCTAACTATAACCTGAGCCTTCAGCGAGTCATAAGCTTTTTGCAAGTGGCCTGACCTCCAATGTGTAAAAAACAACAATATCTGTGAAGCCCGATAAATCTAGGTATGCCTATATGTGTACACACTCAGACACACATTGGTATTTGCTGCGAAACTGTGGTAGGGAAAAAGCTGGAAGTAAAGTGAATTCTCATCAACAGAGGGACCACTTGCACATGGTGGACGATTATGCAACCCTAAAGAAGAGTGAGTTATTTGTCAGATAAGCTGGAGGTATTGCCACAATCTATTGTTAAGAGAGAAAAGCAAACTCCAGAGAAGTATACAGTACAATACTGTAGGGAATACTACAATAAGTAGGAAGAAGTATATACTACAATACAGTATGGTGGGGGTACTTCTGACCGCAAGTGAGAGAAACCCAATTCAATAGGAAGGTATTTATTTACTGCAAATGGAAATCTAGAATTAGGGCAAGCTTCAGAGTTGGCTGATATGAAGATTCAGTGGTGAGTATATTAGACAAGTTCAGATCCTAGCAGACCCTGAGAACTGGGTTGGGGCTTGGGAGCGGGGTGACTGCCAGTGCTGAAAGCTGAACTGGATATACTTCAGGATTCTCCCAGAGAGGGTGGTAAGCCCTTCGGAATCTCCTTTTTCTTACTGCATCTCTAGAACCTCCAAAAAGCAATGCTGAAAAACAAAGGAAAATAGCAAGTATCCTCTTTTTTGTACCTATACTTCACGCAAATGGCCTTAGCATTTTACCATTTGGTTTGTTTGCTGTTGGCTGATAACAAATACTGTTTTTTTATTAAGTGTTTATTAGAACTGACTACTTGATTATATCAAATGTTTTTACAATACATACCATAAATATTTCCTCCAGTAATCAGTTGATATAACAAATTACGTTGATTGACATCTTGATACTGAACCATGTTTTGCATTCTTATGATAAACCCTACTTCTAATAGTGAATTATGTTTGCTATATTGCTGAATTCTCTTTGTTGATATTTAGAAATTATGCATCTCTATGTATATGTGAAATTGGTATATACTTTTCTTTGTTGATCCTATATCAAGTTTTGCTGTTTAGGTTACCATGATTTCAAATAGTAAACTGGAGTCCTGTTCATATTTTTCTTGGCCTTGGAATGACTTAAGAAACTGAAATTATGTGTTATTGAAAGCTTAAATAATACTTATTCATGAAGCCACCTGATCCTGATACCTTTTAAAATGATAAATCTCTTTATTTCTTTTGTAATTTCTTCGGGGGTAACTGGTCAATTGGACTTTTTGAGTCAGTTTTGGTGATTTATATTTTGCTAGGAAATCCTTCATTTCCTCTACATTTGCAAATGTGTCCCCACAGAATTGCAGGTAGTTTTCTCTAATCTTTTCCTCTCTTCCAGACTGTGACTGTCTCCTGCTCAGTACAAATCTTGTAATTTTCTGCTTTCTCTATTTTTCCTTAATCAGATTTTTAGGCACTTTTCTTTTTCATTCCTCTTTCCAGAGAATTCCCTCCTCTCTTCTGATTTATTTTGTGTCCTTTTTCTAATGTAGTAAGTTCTTTTAGGGTTTTTTTTTTTAATTGAGATATACCATACCATAAAATTTACACTTTTCAAGTGTATACTTCCATAGTCTTCGGTACATTCACAAAGCTGTGCAAGCATTAAATTCCTTTAGTTTTTCTCTCTCTTCTTTAGAAATGAATAAAATAATGCAGTTTCCTTTGACTGCAGCTTTAATTTTGTCCTGAAGATTTTGGCATAGATCTATCCTTTCAATTGCTTTATAGTTATTTTGTCATTTGCCTTTTGACCCAAGGATTATTTACAAGAGTATTCCTTACTCTTTAACTTAAAATTGCTTATCTATATATCTTTCTATATTTTCCAAATTCTTTAAAGTGAGTTTGTACTACTATTATAACTAAAGAACACAATTTTTAAGTTACATTTAAATCTTTTATTCATCTAAAATTTATTTTTGAGAAAGAAATGCAATAGGAATCTACTTCCAAGCAGTAGGTGCTTATTCCAATAGTACTTATTAAATGGTCCCTATGTTCCCATGATTTAATTACATTTGTTGTAAGCTGAATTTCCTTATATGTTTGGGTTTATCTCTGGACTCCACTGTATTCCACTGATGTCTCTGTATTTCCTTTCCAGTATCAACAGGAAAATCTTGGTAATTTTAAAATGTGTTTTAATATCTGATAGTATTACTCTCCTCTCATTTCTTTCTTCACAATTTTCTTGGTTATTCTCAGGTTTAATTTTTCATAAGGACTTTAGTACCTTTTATTATGTTGTGAAGAAAAAACCCTGTTGGTAATTTACCTGAAATTGAATTACATTTATATATTATTTTAAAGAAATGACATCTCAGCAATACTGAGTGATCCTAATTAAGGAGAAATATCTTTCCATTTGCCTAAGTAATTTTATGTCCCTTGTAGAATCTGAAATTTTTCTTCATATATGTCCTACCTATTTCTCCTCAATTTTAAACCTAGGCACTTTATTTGGGTTTTCCCTGCAAACTAAAATACTTTTTTCAATGAGATATTCCAAACAATTATAATCTTGTATAGTAAAGCTATTAATTTTTGTATATTTTCCTTATTGAATTTTGTCATTGTTTCTAATAGTTTTTCACTTAATTCTCTTTGGGTTTCTAGATAAACAATTATATCATTAGAGAATAAGATATAATATTGCCTTCTTCTTTCCAGTACTTCATATTTTACTTTTATCTAATTGTACCGGCTAATAAATCTGAACAATGTTAAATGAATGTAGTGACATGGCTTTTGTGGCTATTTCTAAAGTTGCATCATTAAGCATAGCAAAATTACACAAGTGATGCATGCACTCTTTGCCAGTTTGGTACATAACCTTCCAGAGGCATTTTGTTCTTTTCTTTTCAATGCCTGGCACTCAGCTGATGTTCAGTAAATGTTGCCTTTCAGTGAATGCTATGTTAGTACTTACATATATACACACAGATACACAAATGGTAAAATGCTGGTAAACAGAAAGAAAAGACACTAACAAACATTGAATGAGCATTAACCATGTGCAAGGCACAGGCCCAAACACTCTCATTCACAGCTCTTTCAGCACGGAGGTCCTATTCCCAGTTGATTTTGACAGCATGCACACCATGGAAAGAGCTCTGCAGCGCGAGTGTGAAGACCGAGGTTCTAATCCTGTCACTGTCACTGATTTGATGACCTTGAGAGGTTCTTATCCAACAGCTTCCACTTACCCAGGAGAGACAATGTGGGTGAAGAGGAGGCAATCTTAGAAATCATTCAGGTAAAGACCTCGGTCACCTCTCGCCCTCCAACCCCCCGCCCCGACACCCCATGCAATGGGAGAGCTTATAGCGGGTATCAGTAGACTGAGAAAAAAAGGCAGTGGAACTAAGGCATCCTTGAGGGAACGGATGCGGTTACAGTACCAAAAAATAAAAAATAAAACAAACATGCACAACAAAATAACCCAGGCTCCTTGACATCCATTGTACCTCTCTGTGAAACATCTCAGCATCAGTTACGCTATTTACGACTGAAATGCTGGATTCTGGGCTGCAGAGAAACATTTTACAAATCCCCAATCCCCACAGGAGAAGTTCCCTTTGGCGCCCAAGCAGTGCCTGGGGCAACCAAACTTTTATTCTCCGTCTCTAAGTCCTGGATGTCACCTAGAACGCAGAAACGGTGTCTAAGCAGAGCGTCTGACGTTAGGATCTAGGCCTCCTTGGGTTAAGGGCCACCGGAGACACCTTCTTAGGAAAAGTGACGTCAATGGAAGAGGTGACAACCCAAAGGTCAATAAGGTCAGGAGAGTTTTCCTCGAGGAGCCCCATCTCCCAGGGGGAGACCAGGGCCTTCTCAGGGGCGGGGAGGAGGCTGGGCCCCAGGCAATTGAGTGACCGCCCTCCCAGCCAATCGGCACGTCGTTCTGCCGAGCTGAGGTCCCGCCCCTACAAGCTGGGTACTCACTTTTCCTACTTCGGCGTTGCCCATGGAGATGACTTTGATGCGCAGGGACTTGCCAGGCTCCTTCCGCTTCTGCATGTTGGCCTCCATTGCCCTGGCTCTCTCGGGGCCACACGCCTCAGCTTCTCCGTGTTCACCACGCTGGCCTGTCCCTCACGCCTCCTCATCCAATGGCAGAACCGCTGCTACCGTCACCACCCGGACTCGGCGGCTCGCCATCACTGCTGCTGCGCGATGGCAGCAGCGCAGGCAGTTGGGAGAGCTGGGCTGGCGGGGCGGGGGGGACGGCGGGTGGAGAAAGAGTCTCGCGATGATAGAAGGGGCAGGTGTGATGTCATCGCCAGGCCCTGGAGTTGAGCTTGTGGTTATCTGAATTTGGGATGGGAGATTAAGCGAGAGTCCCTGAGCAGGTGGGCGGCCTGCAGGGGTGGCTGGCCTGCAGGAGTTTTCTAATTGTGGAGTGTGCGGCTTTGTGTGCGGGCCGCCAGGACAGGGGCATTTGTTATGTTCCTTGCCAAGTGGCAGAAATTTATTGGCTCTTTAGGGTAGATCCTCCTGCTGGGATACCCTGGAATTAAGGATTAATTAGTTCAAGGATCAGCAAGCTAAAAATTTGAAGTAGACTGTGGCCCTTTTGAGGTGTTTTCTAGATTCGTCCCTCCACAATGGTCCACTCACCCCTCACCTTCCAATATTGTGTTTCCCCTGCTCTCACTGCCCAAGAGGTAGAGTCAGGAGCCAGGGAAACGGGGAAGTTGGGACCCTGGTCCTAGTTCCAGGACCCTAGAAGAGGGGTTGGTCAAAAATGGGTGTCTGCCTCCAATCCAATGCCAACCTCGCAAGTGGGCACAGTTAACGAGGTTCCTGGTGATTGTGACAAAAAATTGAACCAAACACACAGAGTTTATAGCAGGAAGAGAGAGCAGATTAATTAAGTGATAGTACACTCCACAGAACATGGGAGCAGGCCAACAATGAGCAGAGATTGACATCAGAGGCTGGAGAGATTCTATTCTTACAGGTCTGGTATTGCCTGGCTGGTTTGGTGGGGTTTTATTGTGCATGTAGAAGTAGTTATATTACTTTAAAGCTATTGCACATGTCGTCTCCCATGGTTTTACTTGATTGGCAACTGGGAAAGGGGCGGGGGTGTCCCACAATGTGAATTTATTATAATGCTATTATAATGAAGCAGGGGTCATACAGCATCTTCCGTGCAGGTGTATTCATGATTCACCATGATTCAGTGCTTTTCCAGAAAGTGGGAACAACTGGTCTTAGAACAGGGTCTCTGTCCAGTATCCATGTCCTTTATCGTAGCCCTTGGGCAGCTCCAGAGTTTCCTCCCTCCCTCCTATCTCCAGCCTCAGCAATAGGAGTCCTCGGTCTGGGGTACAAAGTAGTCTTTATTCAGGCGAACTGTTCACAGACTGGGGAAACAGAGCCACCCAAGAAAACCAAAGGTGCATTCCTTCCGGACAGTGGGGAAGGGAAGGCCCTCTTTATAGGGAAAGTGGCTGCCCTGGTTCCTGATTGGTCCATTTTTATACAAATAAGTGATCTAAACGTTCACAGTTTAATGGGTCCGATTAGCACTGCCCGGATTGGCCAGAATCATGCATTCTGATTGGTTGTTATGGAGCGGATCTGATTGGTCAGTAAAGATGCAAATAAGTATATAGCTGTTCTGCATTGATTGAATGGGCAGATCTTAGCCCATTGGTCAAAATACCATTCCAATAACTCCTTTATAAGGTGCTATTTGGGCGGGAAAACAGTGCAGGAGGCTTGGCAGCTCCATCTGTGGCTTCCCTGATATGCTCTGTGTGTGTGTGTGTGTGTGTGTGTGTGTGTGTGTGTGTGTGTGTGTGAGAGAGAGAGGGGGGGGGCACTGTAAATAGTGGCTGCTAGTGAATTTGGACCCAGTTAACCCCAAGGAGTCCTTTCGGCAAGTGCATCCCTTCTCAGGTTCAACAGGCCTTAGGCAAGATCTCAATCCCATTCCTATCATTACAAAAAAAAAATTGGTTGTTCATTTAGAGTCAAGACGGGTTCAAGCTTAGTCCTTACTAAGGACTAATCTGTTCTGTAGTTCTAATCTGTAGGGGGAAGGCTCAAACTAGACTTTTCTTACCCTCTCCCAGCGTGTCAAGGTGTGTGTGCATGTGTGTGTGATTGTAGCTGTCATTGCCTTCATTTTCTTCCTCTCCCCAACAAACTTTGCCCCATCTTCTGTTCTCACCTCTCTTTCAGTTGACAATAAGGCAGTCGAATAATAATGAATTCTAATATAACCACTTTTATAGTTTCTTATTCCAAGAGATAAGAAAAGCATCTGCTTAATAAAAATCAGTCTGAGAGGAACTGTAATTTTTTTAGTCAATATCTTCAGTAACAGAGGATAAATAGAACTTGACAAATGATTATTTAGTGCCCTGAGAAGGAAAGGCTGCCAACTTCCCAGTAACTTACAAGGGAAAAAGTAGAATTGCTTGTGTTCCCGCATAGCTTTAAACATCTTAAATGCATTGTAGGAAGACAGTAAATAAAAACTCAATATTTCATGATAGTTATTTTAAGTTAGATTTTCAAATATTTCTATTTAAAATTTAATTTTAAAACATTATATGCTATTAAAGAAAAAAGCCTATTCTTGAGTGTTTTCATAATCAACAAGTAATATAACACTTCAATGAAGCTTCTAAAATTCTTTACAAATATTAAATATAAGTCATGGTTAGAGTTTTGATAGCTTTAAGCTTAAAAGAATTGGATTTAAACTGATTCTCAGATGCTGATCTCTCGGTATGATTTAATAAAATCAGAAAACATGTGTTTCTTTGACAGTTTACCTTTGACCCTGAAATAGAACTGGTATTGTGGTAGAATAATTGCAAAATGCCAAATCTTTAACTATAAAGATGGATTGGGTATGATTGATGCTCTTGCACATCAGGGCAATGCAACATACCAAAGTCTAAAATTTATTGCCATTCTTTCATATTGATGTTTTTAAAAAGATTTTATTTATTTATTTTTAGAGAGAGGAGAAGGGAGGGAGAAAGAGAGGGAGAGAAACATCAATGTGTGGTTGCCTCTCACATGGCCCCCACTGGGGACCTGGCCTGCAATCCAGGCATGTGCCCTGACCGGGAAATGAACTGGTTACCCTTTGGTTTGCAGCCCACGCTCAATCCACTGAGCTACACCAGCCAGGGCGCATATTGATGTTTTCAAGGCTTGAATGTGAATAGCCATGTTTTCTACTGGGTGTGTTAAATTAGTTTGGAATTGAAAAGGCAAGATAGCAGCTTTCTTTTCCAGTCTTGAGTATAGAAAGAGGAAAGAGAAGCATGGATTAGCTGTGCGTGGTGTGGAGCTGGGAGACGTGTGGGGGTCAGGAGTGTGCGTGCTGCAGTCGGCTCGGCCGTGCCCCGTGCTGGCGTGGTGCGGGCCTGTGGTGCTGGGGAGGACTGCAGGAGATGATGCCCGCAAAGCACATGCCAACACCCAGTAGACAGCAGCCACAGGCATTCACTTACTCATGTTTTTCATATTGACGTATTAAGAAACATTCTACGTATTTTAAACCTGTACTTTAAAAGTAAATTGGGAAATATATTGGGCATACTTAAAGATATAAAGAATAACATAATGAATACCTGTGCATCTACCACATTGCAGAAGAAACAAAACATCACAGATACCGAGTGCGCTCTTCCCCGTACGCCCCCGCTCCCTCTCTACAATAGGCTGTAACTATCTGAATCGGTGCTTTTCATTTCCAGGCATTTAAAATTTGTTTTACTACATATGTGTATGCACCTTAAAATGTGGTATTGTATTGTATTTTTAAGAAATACTTATTTTGAAATAATTCCACTCATGAAAGTTTTAAAAATAGTAGGGAAAAAAATCTTATATACCATTTATCCAGATTCATCAATTAACATTTTGTCTTGTTTACTATAGCAGTTGTTCTATGTATCTATTCATCTATCTACCTACATGTTTTTCTCTGAATCATTGGAGAGCGATTAGTAGATATGTTTCCTTATCCATAAATACTACAAGGTCTATTTCCTAAGACAAGGGCCCTCTGTCACATAGCAACAGTATATTTATCAAAATCAGGAAAAGGGATAAGACAGCTCTATTATCTGATCCTGCAGTTCTTGCACTGTGTGCTGAGGGCCCCCCGGCCCCACAGTGAATTCAGTTCATGGGGGCTATCTGGGGTATCTTATGGTCTAAATTAATTCTCAAGGCAAACAAAAAAAATCAGACTATACAAACCTATTTGTTCGAGGTCATTTACAATTTTTGCAGTAGATGGCGCCATATTCCTTATATATGTCATATATTTGAGAAGCTGGACTTTTGCTGGGACTGTGATAAAAACCAAGTACAGTGCGAAAATCAGTGTGGAACAGGAAGTTAGGGTGGTCTTGTCAACCCGATTCCAAAGTTCGAGCAGTTATGCAGTGCCCAACAGGTGCACAAATTGCATTAGTAAATAATTGTGGTTAAGAATGAAATAAAAAGTATTCCATTCAATTTACTTGTATTATTATTTTTTCAAATAGTAAGTAAACTGTTAGGGCATAAATACTAGTTGTTGGGATCTAGATATTTCTTTGGCCAAGGAAGACTGTGAAAAACATTACCGAGACACGGGAGATGACTTGAACCAAGAATATTGGGGAAACTTTGATCTAACTCACAGATCATATTCAAATTTCACCATTTGTCCCTAAATATCCTTTATAACTGTGTCCCCCACCCTCTCGTCCATCACCCCTTGGTCTGGAGTCTAATTCAGCATCATTTAGTTGTTGTGTATCTTTAGTGTCTTATCTGGTATGGTTCCTCGGCTTTTCTTTGTCTCCCAAAAGGACAGGTATTTTTATAGCTGAATATGAATATATTCCTCATTTTGTGTTTGGTGTGTTCTCGTGATTAAATTCAGTTATGTTTGACTGGAATTTCACAGAAAAGACATAACGTCCTTTAAGGGCATCAATATCTGAAGGTTGGTGATTCAATTTGTTGCATTAATTAATGATGTTAACTTCAGTTAGTTGGTTAAGCTGTAAGGCAGAGGTCATCAGAGTGAGTTTTTCCCTTTGTAGTAAGTGCTTTGTAAGGGGGTACTTTGAGGTTATATAGATATCCTTTCTTCATTGAACTGTCACCCACAAACATCACCACGAATCTAATGGTGATTCATGGCTGAAGATAATATTACCATGACAGATGCAAAATCATGATTTCCTAACTCCATCATTCCTCCTACATTTATTACCTGGTATTTTACCTGAAGGGAGAGCTTCCCTTGCTCATTCATTAATTTATTAATTTATATCAGTATGGACTCGTATGTGCTTGTTTTACTTAATGAGTATTGCTTTATTGCTATTATTTATTTTGATGCTCAAGCTGACTCTCATGTCTTTTTAACGTGTCTCCACCATTTTTTGAGCACTTGCTTGCTTTCTGGCACAACTATGTGCCCTGGTTCCCGAAGTTATTTTTTAGTGGAGAACAGTATTTAGAAACCAAAATCCGGGTGTTAGTTGTACTCCTTGACTCTAGGGTGTTTTTGCTTTTGGGCCCTATTAGTTGACTGAGCAGGGAAAAAAAAAACCATTTGCATACACACATGCATCTAAATCCACGTATTAAAACATGGTTCGTACTGATATCCCCAATTTATGTTAGCACCACAGGACTCGTTGCAGCCCCTCCCTTTCCATACTTGTAACTCCCTCCCTCACTGGTGAGAAACTTGGCTCTCATCATCCTCAACATATTTCCTCACTCGCTCAGTCTTACAGGACACAGGAAGTAGTTTAAGGATTGCTAAGCCGTATCATTTCAAAAAATAGAAACACTTTGAATTAGAGTTCACTATTTGTTTATAATTACGTTTGTCGTACACTGACCAAAACAGTTTGTCATATAGTCTCATGTAGTCTGAATTTTGCATTTCAAAGTTAATTGGGTTAATCCTTTTTTTTTCCTTTTTAGTACGGTTATGGTTTTTATCTGAAAGATAGTTAAGCTCATTTATTCCAGTTCATACTTTATTTCGTTTTTTTCCCCTCTGTTTTGGTTGACATCATTTTGTTAATTTTTGAATACGTAAAACATTCATGTAGTTCCAAAAGTCGACATGATACAGACTGGTGTGCTCAGAGAAGTGTCCCCTTCCCCCGCCCCAAACCTCTTCCCCTCTTCCCACCTACCTGCTGTGGGCAACCAGTCACCCTGGTTCATTCCTTCTTGTTTTTCTTTTTATAACAAACTTAACAGTTAGCCCTGGCTGGTGTGGCTCAGTGTACTGAGCGCTGGCCTGTGAACTGAGAGGTCGCTGGTTCAATTCCCAGGCAGGGCACATGCCTGGGTTGCTGTGGGCCAGGTCCCCAGTTGAGGGCATGCAAGAGACAACCGATCCATGTACCTCTCACACATGGATGTTTCTCTCCCTCCCTTTCCCTCTGTCTAAAAGTAAATAAATAAAATCTTTAAAAAAAAACTTGGCAGTTACTTGTACATTTTCTTGCTTCTCCCTGTTTCTTATACAAAGATAACTATATGTATGTGTGTTTCTTCGAACTTTGCTTTTTTCACTTAAGGATATATCCTGGAAAGCGCCCCCTATTACATCGCAAAGATCATATTCATTCTTTTTAACAGCCACGTAGCGCTCCACTGTGTGGGTATGACATGGCTTTTTCCATCAATATATTTGGCATTTATGTATTTCCATATTTTTGTGGGTATGTCTTCAGGGTAAATTTCTTAAAAAGTGGAATTACTCAGTCAAAGGTAAATGTACCTATAGTTTTGTTATATATTTGCAAATTCTGTAAGGCAACATTTTGAGAATTTCTGTATCATGTTCTTAAGGAGTAATGGAACAAGGTAATATTCGTAAGTAAGGTAAAATTAAGTAATTTGTGCTTTCTTTACCTAGCTTAAATATTAATGTTATACTTGCTTTATAAAAAACATTTGGAAGCTTTGTTTCATATTCGATGCTCTGGAATAATTTATGTGACAGAATTCATACCCGTGCAATAGTAGAGGTGATGTGATAATCAACTCTTCACGCGCTCACTTCCCAGTTCACTGTACACTCTTGCTTCATCTGCGCTCCCTGTGCGGGTTATTTTGAGCCAGAGATCTGTAACAGAACTTATGTATCTTTAGAAAATAAAGCTCTTAATTACCAAACAGCCACAATACCACAGGCACACCGTAAGAGGCAGAATTCCCTACAGACCACTCTCCCACTGATAACTATAAACTCTGGAAAAAATGCAAAACAACCACCTGGGGATTCGAAAGAGGAATAAAAACCAGGCAGAAGATAAAGTGGAGTAAAAAGCTTGGATAAGCCACTGGCGTAAGAAGAGTTTCCCCTGAGCAACACAGGGACCTTACAACACGCCGACCGGCCCTTTGCGTCTTACGTACTAGGGCACAGAACTGTAGTTCTGAGCACGCGCTAGACCCTCTCAGAGGACGGGAATAGGACCCTGCCACGCGGAGATCTGCGGACTCACCCCCACCATCCCCAGGGCTCTGGGCAGTTGGTATTTCCTCCAAGTGCCTGCACACTATCTCCTGACCTGTATGATATTTTTTAGTTGCAGTAAAATGAAAATAAATAAAACAAAATTTACCATTTTAATATTTTAAGTATACCGTTCAGTGGCATTAAGTACATTCGTGTTGTGTAACCACCATCACAGTCCGTCTCTAGAACTTTTTATCTCCCCAAACGGAATCTCTGTGCCCACCCAACACAACTCCCCACTCTCCTTCCTCAGCCCCTGGCAGCCACTGTGCTCCCCCTGTTTCCATGAAGGCGACTGCTCCAGGCTCCTCATGTGAGTGGAGCCGTACAGTACTTGTCCTTTTGCGATTGGCTTATTTTACTTTGCGTAATGTCTTAAAGACTCCCGATGATATTCTTACAGTGGGACTGGCACTCCTCCCCTTAAGAGGTGTGTGTGTGTGTGTGGGGGGTTGTCTCTGGTCTCTCTCCCTTGAATGTGGGTTGCCTTGTGACTATGGTGTAACTGATGTTATGACACTTTCAAAACTAGGTAATAAAAGGCAATGCAATTTCCTAGTTCTCTTGGACCGCTCACTTTTGGCATCCAGACATCAAACTGAAGATGTCCCCGTGGTTCAAGGAGAGGCCCACACAGAAAGCAACTGAGGTCCCCGACCCCCATCCACAACTACTGCTGAGCTCCCATCCTACAGCTGGAACCGGCTATGGGGTCGAGCCCTCTTGAAAGTGCCAAGCCAGTGAAACAAAGATGCCAACAGGAAGGTGTACAATGTAGTGATAAGGAATATGTGGCAAGTGATACTCAGCAACACAGACAGGTGGAAAATTGCCATTAACCCCACTAAGGAATTTGAACTCAGAGCAAGGTGCCGATTCCTTGGGAGACATCCTGGGGTACCAGGTGAATTACCGAAAGAGCTCAAATGCCATCTTCCATTCTTTAGATGCCAAGTTCATTTGAATTCCGTGGCCTTTGTCCACAGTTCCATTCTGCCTAAAATGCTTTCCCCCAGACCTCCAGGTGCTCCGAACATACTGGTCTGGATACCCAGGGAGGAGAAATGTTGGCACAAACCAGTGTTTCTACCTGTATGTCCAATTGTAGTTAATGGCACCCTATTGTCGAATAACAAGTTTAATGAAGAAGGGAGGGAAGGGAAGGAGAGAGAGAAGGGAAGAAAAGGACAAAGAATAGAAGTACAGAAGGAAGGAAATCTCTGGTGCTGTGCTGCAGGACACCCCTTTTTCCCCGGCTCTCTTCAACAGTTAGGAAAAAGATATAGCAGAGATATTGACAAAAGCCTTGGATAACTTTTGTGGATAAAAAAAGCTGTGGATAAAAAAGTAGGAACCCTGCTGATTGCGGTGGACAGTTGAAAAAAAAGATTTAAAACGACCAGTTTGCTGCTGATTAGTGAGGCACGTTAGTGGCTGGATGCAGTTTTAACATTTTGCAAAGTCCCAAATTCCTCCTGTTCACATTTCTGTGGGGTGTTGCTTTGTCGTAGGGTATGTGTATGTTCGGCTTTGGCAGGGGCTGCCAAACAGGCCTCCAAAGTGGTGCTATGAGTTTATACTCCCACCAGCCGTGAGCGAGAGAACCAGCTGTTCCAAATTCTCATTGGCCTTCAGTGTTGACAGTCTTGTCATTGTAGCTTTCCTCATAGGTTTGTACTGGTATCTTCTACTGGTTTTAGTTTGCCTATCCTTCCTGACTAAGGAGTTTGGGAACCTTTTTATATATTTATAGGCTGATCCCTCTTATATGAGGGGACTGTTCAATTATTTTGCCCACTGTTTCATTGAGTTGTTCTTTTTTAAAAAGTTAATTTGTAGGAATTATTTATATATTATAGGTACATATCCTTTATCAGATACGTACATCTTGCACAAGAATATTTGTAGCAGTACGATTAGTAATAGTTAAAAACTGGAAACAAGTCCTTTGTCCAGCAGTGGCAGAATGGATAAAAAAATTGTGGCATATTCTCACAATGGAATAGCATGTCATTGCTCTGCAGTACTACCCTTCTGCTACGAATCTCATATATACGATGTTGAATTGAAGCAGGTAGACACAAAAGATCATGTTCTGGATGATTCTATTTTCTTAAAGTTCAGAAACAGATGAAACTCATCGATGGTGTTAGTGGTCAGGATTCTGGTTACTATAACGGATATTCTGGTTGGGATATAACGGATGAAAAGGGGTGAGTACAGAGAGGGTTCCTGGGTGCTGGTCGTGTTTCCTATCTTGATCTGGGTGGTGGTTACATAGATGTGTTCACTTTGTGAAAATTCATTGAGCTTGCACACTAATGATGTATGCACTTTTCTGTAGTGTGTTATACTTCGATATTAAAAGTTTGCAAAAATACTTCCTACCTAATTCTTACACAAGGGCCTAAGAGCTAGGAAAACAGACTTGGTCTAATCATTTTCTCTGCTCAGTGCTTCTCGTGCTGTTCTTGTGATAGATATCGGTGTCCATGGAAACTAGACAGAGAACGTGTGATGGGGAAGCAAGGAAGAAGGCATTGGAGCCTGGGGAAGCAGCACATGCAACAAAGGAGCAGACAGTTGGCAGGCGTCTTCTCCCCTCCGTCCTTACTGATCCCACTCCAGCTACAGCCATTTCCCTGCTAAGGCAACTGTCCGCTGATGCCAACTATGACAATTGCTTGTCGTAACTTACTGGGAATCTACCCCATAACTGGTTCCAGCTCACCCTCTCCATTACTGGCTTGCATGTTACTCAACCTACCAGGAAGGCTGGCCTGGCGGGGACTAGCAATAGAAAAGGCCATCTCTGTACGAGGCAGACTAACACCTCTCCACCCAGAGGTCACATATGCGGTAACCTCAGCCCTGAAGTGGAAGCTTACTGAGGGCATGATGCTAAAAAGGCCTTGGAGTAGGATAGTGGATGTTGAAGGGTCCATGCATTAGTGCCTGAGCACTTGACTTAGAGCAGAAGCAGGGTTCTTCAGATCCTTGCTCAGAATTGAGTAATTCTCATTTGAAACACGGTCCTATCGCCTTGTTACTGACTTTCTAGGTCTACAAAGAAACAGATGTGAGTGAGTAAAATTTTCCCCTGAGGGAACATGTGCCTGCCTTTGTAAAGTCTGCGAATTGCTCTAGATTGGTCTGGACAAGAGTGTGTGCATGTAAGTGCAGGTTTGGAGGTACGTGTGCAGCAATATGTCGGTTATAATGAGTGTGTGAGAGGGAGCACGTGTAGATTTGCATTCTGTGCATCTGTCAGTTGGCGTGTGTACTTTGGGTGTATAGTACGTGAGGACATTTGTGAGTGAGTTTGTCATTTCCTGTGTTTATGCACACACATGTAGTCAGATGTAAAATATGTAAATCAGAACTTACACTTACGGAATCTGCAGGGCTTTCATAGAGCATTTGCCGGGCTGCTTGTGAGCTTGTGCCTGCGAGTTTGTATAATGGGTTTGTGCAGGGAGATCCCTAGGCAAAATTGTTGAGTCATATGGTCAGACCATATGGAATGACCATTTTGTGGGTTAAAAATGGTTAAACATTCAGTCAAGTCCACATGATTCAACCTAACGTGCATAGGCATGCACATGTGCACACACACACCCACAGATTCAAGCTAGCGTGGCCTCCACACCCCATGGGTCTTACTCTCAGGGCTGCGGAGATGGTCCCCATGAGTGTGGGGCCTGGGAAGAGATTAGAGGGGAGAGAAGATGTAGAAGGAGTGATGATGAACGGAACAGAAAGGTGCAATGAGGGGAGTAACGAGAAATGAGGTGAAAAGCCCTTTCCTCTGGGAAGCCTTCTCCACAGGCTGTTTTGTACTCACCCCCCCACCCACCTTTGCCTCTGCTGTGGGCTTCAACACTCCCTGTGAACTTCCCCTGTGGTGACGCTTGTCACACTGAACCATAATTATTATTTTAAGTGGCTGTCTTCCTCCCTTGACAACAAATTAACTGAAGTCAAGAACTAGGTCTCTGGAGTTCACTTATATCCTAGCAATTAGCACAAAGTTTGGTACAGAATAGAAACTCAGTGAATACCTGTTGAAGAATTGGATAGATATTATTTTAGAATCTTAATTTAAGAGTAATAAAATGAATAGACAAGAGTAGGGATGATTAGCTATCAGAAGCCCAATAGTTACCCAGGTATGCAGTAATAAGAAACCTGGACTATAGCGGCAGTAGGAATGGACAGTAATTAAAGATTACTGTCCAGAGATTAAAAAGTGCAATAGAAGACTCTTGGTAATTCCTAGGTGTGTGGGTAACAGATGAGTGAGAAAGGGTGACCTTAAGTTCTGGAGCCTGCATGACTGAGGGAATGAAAACACTGATAGAAATAAGGAGGCACAAGAGTAAATAATGTAAACACTGGTGAGCTCTGCTTTGGACATGTTGCAGATTTCAAATACGCTGGAAATGAATTGAGGGTAACAAGATGACCAACAGGCAGTTAGGTATGTGACAAGGGTCCAGACAGGGGACCTAAGGTGCAGATATTCAGACATTCCATTTGCTCAATACCCATGTGCCAGGAAATGGTCGAGGCACTGGGCATACGGCAGTGAACACAAATAAGTTTCTGCCAACCTTTCCAGTTTCCTTATCCTTGCAGATATTTTTAAGCTATTCCATTACTTACTTAAACATAATAAGCATCATTATATTATAATCTGTATCTAAAAGTTCTATATCTGAAGTCTTTTTTGGTCTGTTTTTACTACTAGTTGTTTTACACTCGAGCTGTCTCATCTCCATCCACACTTGATTTTGTTTCAAGAGAGAGAGAAGAGAGAGAGAAATTTAATTCTCCACTTATTTATGCATTCATTGGTTGATTCTTGTATGTGCCCTGATTGGGGATTGAACCTGCAACCCTGGTGTATCAGGTGATACTCTAACCAAACGAGCTACCTGGCCAGGGCTGGTTATCTTTGGCTTTAGGTTGAAAAATTATTTGCTTTCTGAGGGGGGAAAGGTCATCAAGGAACACGTATAAAGGACACATGGACAAAGCCAAAGAGGGGTGGGATCGAGGGAGGTGGGGATGGCTGGGGTATCGGGGAGTGAAGGGGGGAAAATGGAGACAACTGTACTTGAACGACAATAAAAAAGAGAGGGAAAGAAAGAAAAATTATTTGTAAGGATCTCCCCAAAATTAAAAAAAAAATTAAAAAAATATGAAGATGTCAATTCTCTTGAAACTACTCTACAGAATCAATGCCGTGACAAGTGCGATCCTGAAAAGAACCTGACAGGATTATCCTAAATTTTATGTGGAACAGTAAAGGACCAATATTTAAGACATTCCTGAAAAAGAACAATCTGGGAAACGTGCCCTACCAGATCGCAACGCTTATCTTAGACCCTCCAAGGGTAAGTATAAATTTCCCATCCGTGTATCTGAATCATCTGTAATCATGCTCCAGATTTTCTTCCCCACCTTATGGTCCATGCCCCCACCCTTGCAGGAAACACTTGTTCAGTCTGTTTGGTCTTCTCTCAGTCTTCCAGATTTGAGCTATCACCTCCCCTCTCTTCGCCTTTGCTCTTTCCCTTTTCCTTGCCTTCAATTCATAAACCCCTTCATTCCAGCAGCCCTTGGCTTGGCCCTGCTCAAATACTGCCTTCGAAACCCTATGCAGCTATACATATTCTTCTACAGCTTGTGTAATTACGTTCCTTAAAACTCTCAGATCTCTCTATCGTTCCTACCATCTATTTTTGTATTTTTATCATACATAGCATCGAAAAAGAGAGGGGGGAAGGGAGAAGGGAACCTAGAGATAGGCATTCGGCGTTGGCCATATGTGCACCTGCTACACCTCATCGGGAGGCATAGTCTCCTTGAGCGTGTATCCGAGATCTGCCGGAAAGCCTGCCAAGAGTCATTAAACATGCGCAGGTTTAGTTGGATGGGAAATGTCATATCATCTGATAAAATCTACAGGCCCAGTGACACCCTGGAAGCTGTTGCTGGTACACAGGCGCTGTTTTCACCTTTCCTCATGTGGTTAATAGTTTGACCGTGAAAACAAAGACTAAGAAGAGATTAGGAACAACCTGTCTGTCCATCAGGAGGAGTTTCGGTTCCATGGCAGTACAACCAGGGGCAGCTGGTGAAAAGAATCAGGTAGCTCGGTATCGGGGCTGGGACCTTCTCTCCAAAGACTGACAAGGGAAAAAGCAAGGTGCGGACCAGCGTCACCACGCGTGCGTTCTCATGGTTCGGAACGTGCAGAAAGACCCGTGACAGTGGGCGTCCGAGGAGGGGGAGCTGAGGGCTGGGAGGTAAGGGTGGGAGACTTTCCACTGAAGCCTTTGGACCTTTTGTATTTTACACCATGTGAAGCTATCGACTATTAAAAAAAATAAATGTTTAAGAGAAAGTAATAAGAAGCAATGTTATTGGAAACAAACAGCAGATGAGATGGTGCCAAAAGTCAGAATTTGGATTTTTTTGTGCAACATCTTACACAGCCCAAAGGAACGCTAGCAAGGGACAGCGTGGTTACTCCTCATGATGCTCAGGATGAGTGCGTTTCAGGGCAGACCTTCTGACCTTGCCAGAAAGACTTGCAACTAAACAGTGAAGCAAAGGAAGCACAGAGCGCAGCTACAGCTGCAAAATTAAATACCTCCAAAAGGTACTAGCACCAGAATCACGGCTGGGAGAGAATGGGGTGCTTAGCACCGACTATTTTGGTTCCAGAAAGGGAACCAAATTAATAATCACATGAAATTGAGGACACCAAACTCTTCCCCTGTGTAGTGGCGAACCAGACACTATGTTATCCCGCCTTTTGCTGGAAGGGGAGGGGAGGCCTGTGGCAGTTCGAGGCTTGTGCTCAGCTGCACTCATCTCATGGCAACCGGATCCCAGGGCCTCCAGCTGCTGCGGCACTGCTGTCGTGCAGGCTGCTTCAGACTAACGGTTGCCGGAGATCCAAGAAATTTCCAGGAAGGGCAAGGTCAAGGATCTGAGAAAAGTACCTGAGTCGCAGTCAACACATGCCCATGCACTGGTGTAGGAGTGAAAAAGCCTTGGAGGCTGAGAGTGGGCTCTCCGCAGGGAGCAAGGCCTGGAGGATCGGGGCGCTGGAATCAAGAAATGTAAGAATGACTGCATACTGAAAGTGTGTGATAAAGACATGTCACAGCCTCAAGGGCCCTACTGAATTCTTGGTATTGGTGTATTATTCAGGGCTGAAGAAGAGAAAAAGAATCTGAGATGGCTCTTAGAGAAGAGCACAGAGGGAGGAATGAAGGCCTGAAGCAGCAAAGGACGTAGCGTGGCTGGGCCGCTGCCCTGTCGGCCAGAGCTGGCCAGTGAGTCCCAGTGCCTGGGGGGCAGGTGTCCCCCGACCCTAGTCAAGGAGCTCTGAGAGCCAGCTGGGCTGAGCCGGGAGAGATCCCAGCCTGACTTGCTTTCCGTGTGGCCAGGTATGTCACAAACAGCATCGCTGTGAATGCTTGGTCAGCCATCCCTTGGAATATTGGGAACAGATCCCCCACCTGTGTCTCCCTCTCTGTTCCCCCTCCCTCCCACTCTTTCCTCTCTTCGCTGTGCCCCCACAGTTTGAGTCACAGGCTTCATCCTGCCTTGCAGGCTTGCTCATTAGTCAGGGATGCAGGCGCAGCATCCCCTGGTTTTCTCTGGCTGTGGAGTGCTGTGTGTGGGCAGCTGGCTCTCCATGGGTATCTGGGGAGACTGCAGGCCCAGCTCCAACAGCTGGCACAGCCCAGGTACCCCTGAAGATGTGGCTGAGCCTAAGGGGCAGCAGTGACGGCAGGAGGATCAGTGCTGGAAGCTGACAGAGGCTGTGCAGGGAGGCAGGAAGGGCAGGTGCACGTAGACCTGGCAGGTGCACAAGTGGAATGGCAGATCAGGGCCGTCACTGGCCTGCCTAGACAAACCTCCGCCAAACGTGACCCACAGTGTGGATATTAAGCTAATCATCTTCCTACGGTGTCACGTGGCCCTAGGGTGGGCATGATGCGCAGTGCAAGTGCCTAGGCCAGCAGTGCCTAGGCCCCAGCCCTTACTCTCTCTTCAGTGCCTCAGTTCTCATCCCTCCTCCCACTCTCTCTGGAAAGACTGCGTGTGCCCATGTGCGTGATACTTTTTAATAGTTGCTATGAAGTAAAGCTCTGGAATCCCCAGGTACTCGAGTTACATTGTATAAACCAGGGAACTCAGAGGCAGTAAGCGTGCTCTCCGAACCCAGTCCTGCAGGCAGGGAGGCAGTGTCTTTTTCCTTGCTCCCCCTAGCTCCCCCCGGCGGAACGGAGACCCCTGCTCCGTTGCGTAAAGAGGACACAAAAGCTGAAAGTGCACAGAAGGCTGTGGCTTCCTAGAATGTTCTGACAGACATGTTCCGCCTGGGGGTGTGGGGCGGACCACGGAGATGGCTTTGAGGAGATCAACTCCGCTCTTCTCTGTGTCTCTTCATCGTTCTGAGCCTCTTTCTTGGGGAGGAAATCTGACAGCAAGCATCAGAAAAATTAAAGTTCAAGACTGGAATAGATTCCTAGGGAATAAAGGTGGGAGTGGCCGTCTCCCTTTCCGCCGAACTCAGAGACATAAAATGGTGGACTCTCTTAGCACTTTTCCCTCTTGCATCTACAGAAAGGACAAATTTGGGGCAGACCAGCAGATCTAGCCTTAAGTGACATCGTGAAGAAATTATGACTTATCTTGGACATCCTCCTTTCTTTTCTGTGTCTCCTGATCCCTTCCTTCTTTCCATTCCATTTTCTGTCCAGGGGATTATGTCTCCCGTCCCGCTCTAGCCAACAGTGCCCAGCCAGACCTCCTGGGGCAGGAGCGCATTCTACCGGATGACTTCTCCTTCCCCCTTCCATACTTCATCACAGCTCTGGGTCCCTTGGGGTGGTTTATCTTAGATAATAGTTAGGAGAAAAGCATCCAATTAAACCAATTCAAATTAAAATCAGGAAAATGCTCCTCTTAAAGAGCTTGGCTATTTCTCCTTACTCCTACACATAGCCATAGAGAACATCCAGTTGAGAAATTGGACTTGAGAGAATCTTCTTTAAACCCAGGCTCTCTTCTTCCCCCTTTGTGTTCTGCAAGCTCTGCAGGCAACTTTAGAGGCCAGCCTCTCTCCTCTTCTTGTACCTCACTGAGAACTTTCCCAGAAATTTGAGGTGAGAGCAGAAAATATCCCCAGTAATGATTCCCTGAAATGCGCTGAGCACTGTTACTTCCATTGGTCCTTGAGCAGATGTCTACATTTCTGTCTTGGGAGGTGGCCCTGATCCTTACTACTCCACCCTAGATGCCCCACATTCCTAAAAGAAGCTTCCAGAAGCAGAGTAGATTGTTGTTGACCTCAGAAGAAAATAGATGCAAGTCAGCAAACATTTTCAATCCAAGGTCACACGTGTGCACAGTGTTACGAGACCCCCTCTTCAGCCTTCCACTCAGAGCAGCTGATGCATGAACCAAAGTCTGAAAAGCAAGTCGGGTCAGATAAGGTTGGAGGGTTGAGGGCAGAGGGACTAGCGTGTGCAGAAGTACAGGACTGTGAAGTAGAGTGCTGTGGGTGGAGAACTGTAGATCATTTGAATGGAGCACCCTAAGGGGTGCAGAGGGTGCTGTGAACCTGAAGGAGCCACCTCACAACAAGCCCTGTGCCAAGCTCACGGATTTGAGCTTGTTCCTGAAGGATTTGAAACAGGGCATGTATGAATCCAGAGTTGCAACGAAGCATGCTTCTTCTGGCAGCAGATGGAGTGGAGTGAGCCAGACTGGAGGCCAGGAGAGCAGTTGGGAGACGGCCGGGTCGGAGAGCACCGTTGGCGATGCGGACTTCTTTACCGAGAACGCCGGCTAATCAAATGGGAGAGTTAGCAAAACCACCGTTTGCAGCCCAGTTCAGGCAAGGACTGACTATGGTTATCCACAGGTGCTAAGACATTCATATGGCCTCAAAGACTCACTCCACAGATCATTAAGAAGGGGGAACTGTACATTTGCAGTGAAAGAGCTGGTGGTCATCAGCTTAACCTAAAGGTCACGCTTAGCACGATGTGATGGTATGTGCCTTCTGATGTAATGCGATGAGAAACAAGTAACATCTTCTTCATGGCATTCTTTCCAAAGGTGTTCGATCTAAACCTGATTGTGAGGAAACAAGCCGACAAATCCATCGTGTGGGAGACTATCTAAGAAAACTGGCTGGAACCCTTCAAAAGTTCGATGTCATGAAAAACAGAAATAAAAACAAAATGTGAGAGGACTGTTCTAACTGAAAAGAAATTAAGAAGACCCAACAGCCCCATAAAATATGTAACCCTTGCTGAAATTCTTGATCAAAATCTTGCAACAACTATAACAGATATTTTCAGGACATTCGGGGAAATTGGAACAGGAATTAAATATTAGGTATTAATTTTCCCAGGTGCGATAATGATACTTCTATGTAGATGAATGTCTTTATTCTCAGGTGATATTGTAGAATTGGGAAATTAAGTCTCTTATGTCTTCAGCCTATGTCCCCATGGTTCAAGGAAATGTGTAAAGTGTATGTCTGTTCATGCGGGATCTATGTGGATGACTTCATCGTTTTCACATATTTTCCAAATGATTTGGCAGCTCTGCCCGTTTCTTCTCGTTCTGAGGGAAGGCTTGCCTATCACCTCATCAGTACTGCTGGGGAAATCCCAGGACAGAGGAAGGACAAGGGGAAGAAACAGGTTTAGAATATCTCAGTTTGTGATACTAGAGCATCGATGTTGGATTCATAGAACCCCTTCAGGGTGGTGATGGTAGGGTCCATATGGGGTTTGTGTGGTGAGTGGGCAGTAGGGGAGAGACCAGGTGGGGGAGTACAAAGTGAATTAAAGATGATAAGTGTTGAGGTACCTATGGTAACGGCCTCAGAGATTGCTTCTCTGCTGTCCTCACTAATGCCAAATAATAAAGTCTAATTTCAGTGTCCTCTGTATGTACACAGATATATGCGAGTGTGTGAGAGAAAGCCATGGGGGAGACGTGGGAGGGGGAATGCCTTCTAGAACTTTTTCAAAAGTCAAAAACAGCACTAGCCATGAGCATTTTCTAATGTCATCAAATTAACTCAAAACATCATAGCAGCTGACGGATGGGCATTCTTTAGTGTCTCCAAGGAAGACCCTGAACCATTCACTCATCCAAGCCACTCATCCAAGCACCTAATAGTTTGATCCAAGAAGTTCAAACCACTTAATTCATCCTCATGGCTCCCCTGGGAAGCGAGGAGAAAGAAGGAATTACTCTCCACTCTCTTTTATATGATATATGTTTAGATATGCTTACATTTTTATTGCACGCTTGTCTTTACAGAAAAAGAAATCCCATAAACCAAGCACATTTCTCTGAGGTCTCTTGTAACCCTCATGAGAATGTACACACCCACTGTGCATACTCCTTGTCTTCCTGAAGGTTCCCAAATGTACACATTGCAACGACTACCGTATCCCTTATTTTTAAAGGCTATATCGTATTCTATTTTATTGGTGTGCCGTATCTTCATTGTGAGAGCTTCAGGTGTTGTTGTAAATTATTTTAAGCATCATAAGTAACACTCTGAATGCATCATTGTGCAAATATTTTTTTTTCCTTTTGGATATTTTTGCTTGAGCCTCGCTGATGCTGGCCTTTATTATTTCACGTTTGCTAGACTTAGTAGGTTTATAATAGAACCTCTGAGGTGTTTGATTTGCATGTATCTAATTTCTATGAATGGTTTAGACCATGGTTTCTATCCATTTCCTGTGTATAAAATTGCCTATTCTTGTCTTTTTATGCTCTGATCAATTGCCAAGTAGGAGCTAAGGATTAGCCATCCAAATTTTTATGAGATCTAGATGTTTTTTAGGAGTGTAAGATTTTACGAGTTATACTTGTCACAAATCGTTTCACATTGTTTTCCTTGTTCAGTTCATTATTTTATGAGATGTCGTTTTGGATGTTAAGAGGGGATGTCTTTGTGGCTCTTTCCCAATGTTTCCTATTGCCCGTGGAAACCTCCATGCCACCCCCTGCAATTGCAAACACCTGAATCCTCCAGTGTCCGAGCAGGAGGGTTAGACGCGGTTGGCTCAAGTTTCAAGTGCAGCCGGGGATATTCTAGGAAGGTGGCCTCCTCCTTGCGGAGCTGGCCGAGAGCTGGGCTGTCCCTCCCCGGGGATATTGCTATTAGAACTCTTCCTCTCCACTGTTTGTTCTAAAATGGTCATCGTGCTTTCTCAGAGTTCAGTCTCTGCCTGGTCCCTAAACCACGCGGCTAGGGGCCAGAAATGATTATTCCCAGACGTGCCTATGGGTCACAGGGGGAGAAAAAAGCAAGGGCAGCAGCGGCTCTCCTTGACTCCGACATAATTGGTCTGGGCCCCTGCGACGACTCGGTTGTCTCCCTTCGGTTGCCCTGGGCCTGAACCAGGCATTGCACGCGGTCCTGGCTGGAAGCCTGAGGTCTGAGGCAGACCGTGGGTCCGAGCAGAAAGTTATTCTTCACTTTGTTTCAGGTGGGACTCTGTGTGTGCGCGCGCCGCCCATGTCTCTGCACCCTCCGCTGCGTGTTGCCCTCGGGCAGCGGCCCCGCGTACTCAGCTGCGTTCAGGAGTTGTAACCTCTGGGTGCACACTCCGTCTCCGCAGCGGCGGGGAGGGAGGGGCTCACGGGGCTGCGGAGCCGCGTTCCAGACTCAGCCATTCTGCTCGGCGGGGCGAAGTTGGACCACGGGAGGTTTTCGCGGCTAGAACGGAGCCCCACCGCCCACCCCTAGTTCTGCTGTAAAGACTGTGGCCCCGGTAAAAATTCACAATGATGCTGGAGAGGCTGGGAGATCCAGCGGGCTTGAGAAGGGGCGTGCGGAGGGGAGGAGAGCTGGGGGAACCAGCAGAGGAGCGTCTACCACTGTGTTTGGGAGAAGATGTACTCAAAACTTTAAGGCAAAAGGATATATATATATATTTAAAAGGAAAAAATGCTATTAAGAGCTCTGAAAGTCATATTAGCAGCCTGCATTAGAGGGCTGCAAAAACTAGTCCTGAGGAGTTGGCGGGAGAAAGCTGGTCACACGCAGACGGAGTGAGAAATTGTGGGAACCAAAGGAGGACGAGACTTGGGCCAACGCTGTCAAGAAGGTCCCTCCCTGTTGCTGACGAGGGTGCCCTCAGGCACTGCGATGCACCAGCTTTCTGCAGCCTTGTTCTCCACAATAAGAGCCCTTTAAATACAAGGCCATGAGTACCAAGTACCATTGTTTGCTTATTTTTAATTGACTTTCTTTTTTAAAACTCAAGTATCTAATTTTATCTTAATACAATCGGGAAACTCACAGCTTTGATATGCAATTTTTCTAACATATATTAAAATAAACACAATAGTAAAAGAGTATAGTATATATCTGTGAAGTGCCTAAAATAACCTCAGGTACTGATTGGTGGTACCCACACCATCCTCACCACCTGTCCCATTTCTGTTCAGAAATTCATCCGCTGTTCACTCTTAAGTCCATACTTTAGGCATCCTGGTCTTTTACTAAAATTATCTAAATAGCTCCCTTCTCCGGGAAAACTTTCTCCCTCTTCTCCATGTCTGTCTCTGGACAAAATCTGACTCACTCTTCAAGTTTCAACTTGGCCTTCATTACCCAAGGAAGTGTAACCTCACCCCCAAGTTCCTACCCCAGTAGACTGGGGAAGGTTTTCCGAGCACGTGATTCCATTGTTCTGTCTGTTGCTTTGTTCACCAACTACTTGCCATCACTTACTTCATTATTTTCAACCTTCCATTGGAGGTGAGCTGTGTTGGGGTGAAGAAACTTCTTCATCACTGATTCACCAGGGCCACCACATTGCCAAGCACATTACAGCACTCAGTAAGTAGTTGTTAAATAAACACATTCCACCATCTCGCACCCTCGAGCAATTCCCTCTTTTATCAGAATCTTTTCTCAGACAACTTGCAATTTGAAAGATATTCAAGTATCTAGATTTAGCTAGGAAAGCCAAATGCATTAACTGTTCTGTGCGTGGGGCCCAGGTAGACAGCCAGATATGGCACTGAAGAAGATCTGCTCAGTTTTGCTTCCCAAAACAGAGAAGCTCTGTGCGTGCGTGTGTGTGCGTGTGTGTGCGTGCGTGCATGTGTGCATGCGTGCATGTGTGATGGCTGATGGCTGATGGCAGTCTCCAGGGTTGGACTACCGGGTTGCAGTCCCAGCTTTCTCACTTACTGCTGCATGACCTTGGGCAAGTTCCTTAGTGACCCGCGACTCAGTTTTACCCACCTGTAAGCCTGTAAACTGAGTCTCACTCTGGTTAACAGCTGTAGGCACTTGCTCTCACTTAGACGCAGTGAGAAATTTCAGGAACAAGACAAAGGCCAACTCAGTCACCACTCGTCCACACATTTTTCACCTTCCGTAACTTTGTTGTCATCTCTCGTCCTGTTATGTCCTCTCTTAATTTCTTCATCCTTACGGATTTTTATCTTTCTTATTCCTTTAATATAACTTTAGTGGTTTTTAGTGGGAGGGATGCAGAGGTAATGGTTCGGGGCCATTTCACTAGGAAAGTTTATCTACCTTTTCTATAATTTCCATGTCTTATTTGACACTAAAAGCTAATAAAGCTATTTTTAACTTTATAAACATGTAGGACCTGTATCATTCTCATGTTTTCTACCAATGGTCTAGAAATCTATTGATTCAAAAGGCAAACAAAGGGGGCTACTGTGATTTGTCCTTAATAAATTCATACTGGCTCCAGCTGTTCACTTAATTATGTTTTAGGTGCTCACAGCAAGCAACCCTGTTTCACCAGGTAATTCTATTAATTGTCAATATTTACCACCAAGCAGGTGATTATCGGAACTCACCATTTTCCTGCAGACAAAGTCGACTTGATTTCAATTTCTCTCTAGTTCCTCATGAATTTTTAAAGTTTATTGATAGTTACATTGCGACTCCTTTTCCGAGTCTTCTTAGCATCTTAGGAAAAAATTTGTCTAGGTAATGGAAGTTTTTATTTATTAAAATTATTGTATTGATTTTATTAAAATAATTCTTTTTGGTACATTATTTACCTTAGACTTGCATTCTCTCTTTGCAATGTTTATTTTAAATTATTTCAGTTTAAAGACTCCAGCAGACTTGTTCTGAGGGGCGTGGAGTGGGACTGCCCAGCACCCCAATACTCTTCTCACGTGGGAGAATCCAAATAAGTGGGAGGCAGGGCTCCACCTCCCACTATGGAAACCAAAGGGGCCGGCTCTTCTCATTTCCTACCAAAGGCGTCAGCGTGTGATTTAGGCTGGGTGAAGCAGATGCTACTGTGCAGGCTTTCAAATACAGTCATGTGCTGCTTACCGTAGGGATACATTCTGAGAAATGCATCCTGAGGTGTTTTCGTCATTGTGCAAACGTCGTAGAATGTACTTACACAAACCTAAATGGAATGGCCTACGGCACACCTCGGCTGAATGGAATACCGCCATCATTCATACGGTTTATTGTTGACCCAAACGTCGTTATGTGACTGTGTTGAGGAAATAACATGAAGATACAGAGGGTGGGAGGTTTTTGTTACAATGGTGGAGGAGCGAGAGTACAGATGTGCGGGAATGGTGTCCTGAGTCAGTGACACCAAGAGGACAGCAGCTACCAGCCGGTGGTGGTGGTGCCAGTGGTGACAGCTTTATTCTGGCGGCATGATCTTGGTGGTATTTGGCCTCCCAGCTTCTCTTGGTTCCTGGCTGGGTTTTGACCTTGGGCTTCCCCTTCACTCTGGGATCCTATACCATCCCAGAGACTTTTTTTCCTGCTTAAGTTAGCCGGAGTTATTTTATGTTTTCTGGACCAAGAACCTTGACTAGTCCAGAGAAGCTGGTGCTGAGAGGTGGTTGCAGGCAACCGAACCTTGGGGAAACGGGTGGGTGGGGAATCTGCCACCTGGTCACTTAGGACTAAGCACAGTAAAAATCTTGTTATTGGGAAGGGATGATGTGTCCATAACGTGTAATGGTAGAAAAGATTAGAAGATATTTATTACCTCTGATCACTGCTCTTTAGAAACCACTATTTGCTCCTGCTGAACTACAGGAAGGTCAGAAGGAATGAACAGACTTCAGGGTGGTGTGACTTCTTCTGTTGGCTCTGGTTTGCTCACACAAAAATGAATGACAAGCTCAAATCTTTAAATTCCCCTGTCACAATGCAAATTGAATTATTTTGTAAGACTGCAGGAAAAAGAAACTCATTTCGGGACAGAAAAAATGGAAAGCCGCACTCCATGAGGTGCCAAATTACAATCAACTGAATTCACAGCCTCACTAGGTCTCTTATGTGAAAGTCAGGGAAAATGTTGCACCTCGGGAACTGGAGTGGGAATAGATTTATTTATTTTTTTTAAGGTTTTATTTATTTATTTTTAGAGAGGGGGAAAGGAGGGAGAAAGAGAGGGAGATAAACATCAATGTGTGGTTGCCTCTCACATGCCCCCTACTGGAGACTTGGCCCACAACCCAGGCATGTTCCCTGACTGGGAATCGAACCAGCAACCATTTGGTTTGCAGGCTGGCACTCAATCCCCTGAGCCACACCGGCTAGGGCTGGAATGGGAATAGATTTAAATATCTGAAGAACTCAGGGGAACCCTGTATCCCAAACCTCCCTGAGCCTCCATCACCAGCCAAAACAGAACCTGTCCCTGTGTATAATGAGGCCATTATTGCTTTATATGAAGATGCAACTAAAGGAGTACCCTTGCAAAAGGAAGTCAATCATCTGTATGTTCTACTCCCTTCACTCCTCATTATCTCCAAACATATAACTAGAATTAGGTACCAGCCTGCCCAGGGGAACCAATTATAAAGTATAACCTAGGAGTTAACGATTAGCTGATACTGAGGATAAGGTGCACATACACACCAAGATTTGCTAATTTACGTGAGTATGGAGGAAACATATGAGGGAAAGGGTGTCCTAAGGGGGAAAAACCCAAAATTTTACATTCAGGCTGACTTTATCAATGTGGGTGTATTTTCTAGAAATTGGGGTTGATATTTCTAAACATTTTCCTTTTTTTTACAGATTTTATTTATTTATTTTTAGAGAGATGGAAAGGGAAGGAGAGAGGGAGAGAAACATCAATGTGTGGTTGCCTCTCCCATGCCCCGTACTGGGGACCTGGCCCACACCCAGGCATGCGCCCTGACTGGGAATCGACTGGCAACCCTTTGGTTCACAGGCCCAAGCTCAATCTACTGAGCTGCACCAGCCAGGGCTAAATATTTTCTTGATTGGTTGCCTAAAACCAAGTCATAATAGAAAATAATGCTAAATGAGACGGAAATACAATGTGGTATAATGTTGAGGAAGGAATTCAAAGATGTTGGAAGATAGAACCATTGGAGGGTACTTACCATGCCCTCATTCCATGTCCCAAAGGTGGCCTAGAAAATACTCATGAAGAAAGCCTTTGAGAGTGCTCGAGTGGCTACCCTAAATAGGCCACAGGGACAGAGCCTGGCTCAGCAGAAGCCGAATGATGGCACTTAGTGGCGGGTGGTATGGAGACATGATTTCCATCTTGGGCAGCAAGGCCAACACAATAACCAGAACCTTCAAGGTTTTCTAGTTATGGGTCCTTACCAGCAACATAGTTCATTAGCCTCTAAGATCCCATTTTATTTAAAATATATTTTAAAATAAATAATTCAAAAGCCAAACTCCAGGTCTGCTGGAAAAAAAAATCTGAGCCAAGTCATGACAGCGGAGTGACAGCCCGGTCCCCAGTGACTAGGTCCAAAACGCCGTGATGAAGGGAAGGCTGGGGCGCTTTGGAGGAACAACACTTTGGTCCCACCACAAGTACAGACTCTTTCTGAAAGGGAACTGTGATCATCTACCAAGGTAGTTTGGGGGCGGGGTGTGGGGAGATCACTCAGGGATTGTTGGCCATGGACTTAGAGCTAACACAGATTCTTCAGAACGCTTGATACTGCTACTGCCCCTGGGCAGAGTGGGGGGTGGCCTGTGAGAATCAAGTCATGAGTGGAATTTTGGCCAGAATCTACTTCGCAGTGGACTCTATGACCTTAAGTCCATTCCATAGTTATTTCTTCAGTTCTTGAGTATAACGTTGGACTAGATGTTCTCAGAGACTGAAATAATTACAGAAACAGATTCCTCACCTATAGAGTAAGACCTACCCATAAACAGGGCTAAACACTCAATCCCTCCTATCCATCAAAATTAGTCAAAAGCAATACTACATACCCAGGGGAGTCATTAATACAGTTGCCACTATAATACTCCTGTTGGATCCAAGATGCGAAGTTCACCATGTTTCCATGAACTATTTAGTTGAACTAAAGAAAGTGGCTGAACCCTGGAGAATAACGTGAGTCCTCAGTACCCTTGGATCATCACGAGCTTCACAAGGTGATGCCTCCTATTTTATCTGCTGTTCCAGAAGGGGTTTCCTGCTAGATCAAACCAATACGGTCTCTGGGACCTGGAAGACTGCAGTTCATCTTTAGCGCTCTTATGTCCTTTGTTCCAGTAATTAGAGAACATCAGAAAAAAGGTTGCTTGCACTTGGTAGAAAAATGGTAGGGCAGTAAACCATATTCACAGCATTATGTCATCTCTCTGTCTCTGTACGGCACTTTAAATACATGCGACACTGATTACTTCTCTATCCCTTTGAACATCATGCCAGAGTAAAATATTGATGACATCATCATGATAGGACCTGAAGACCTAGATCTATCGGTTACCCTGGGTACCTCAATGTAACCTATGCAAAAAAAGAGCGAAGAAGGGAGGGAAATTCTAAGAAAGACAGTGGTCTGACACCTCAGTGAAGTTTCTGGAGGTTCAGAGGTCTAAGTCACGTTAGTGTAGCTCATAAAAATGAAGAACGCTGCCACTAAGAAAGAGGTCAATGCTTACTGGGTTTTTTTGTTTGTTTGTTTATGTTACTTTCCAAGTCACACATATCACATATTGATGTGCTTCTTTAAACTGTTTGCCAAGTGATTTGAAAGACTTCCAAGTTTTGAGTAGGGCCCAAAGAAAGAAAACATTCCTCCTTGGCTGGTGTGGTTCAGTGGATTGAGTGCCAGCCTGTGAACCAAAAAGTTGCTGGTTCAATTCCCCATCAGGGCATATTCCTGGGTTGCAGGCCAGGTCCCCATGTGGGGGAGTGTGAGAGGCAAGTCATTGATGTATCCCTTGCACATCGAGGTTTCTCTCCCTCTATCTCCCTCCCTCTCCCATCTCTGAAAATAAAGAGCCAGGTGCCGTAAAACTGGGTGTGGTTTAGCAGCACACTCAGAAGCAGTGCGCAAGAGAACAGATCCAGGCAGGTCCTGAAGGCACAATGCATCATGTGAGAAGATGGCTCACACTTCCACGAGGCCAATTCCTGCGGCATTGCCGTCCTACCCTCAACTCCGTGGTCTCGAATGGACCTCCCTACCAGCAAGATCTAGTGACAGCCCCGTTCGATTAGCCCAAAAGACAGTAGAGGAGGAGTGTTTTCCCAGTTGGCAGAACCCCACACAGCATATCTCACTGTCCATTTTTCCTTAAAGAAGAGGTAGCATGAGATAAGAATGGACAATGAATCATGAGCCATGTCTGGTGTTTGTGGCTGGACAGGCAGGAACCTAGAACAAGATTGCAGGAGTTTTGGGGAAGGGGGATTTGGAATGACCTCTTGGTGAGAAATAATGTCATTTGGGGAAGAAGAATGTGGAATCCTGGTGGAATGAACTCACTTAATCAGGTGTACAGATGACCCACTCTGAAGATACCCTTCCGCCTCCTTCCCAAGCTTCCCCTGTGCTCCCTAAATGGGATCCAACAAGGTGGCCATGGTGACAAAGATGGGGACTGGGTGTTAACCCAACTACAGGGAAATCACCCTCCCCAGCCCATTTTTACTTGTGCTTCCTTTCCTGGTACCTAAATACTTTTATTTATCAATTTTAAATTCTCTCTGCTTTCATCTCCCTCTCTTTTCTATGATTTTATGTAGGGTATGTTGGTATTGGTTAAATTTATAATTTAATTTATAGAATGTAAATATCAAGACTAGATCATGATGAAGTAAAGGAACAATGAATATCATTTTGAAATCCTAGACTTGGAGTTGAATTCAGTAACTGACAGGCTTATTGTGTTCTCCTCTTGGAAGGATATAAGTATTTTTAACTGGAGGAGAAATTGTTGCATCTTATTTTTGTGGTAGAAAGTTGGGAAGAAGGGTGTATGTGAATGTTTTGGCTACTCAAGATCCAACTTCTCAAGCATACATGGAACATTCTCCAGGACCGATCATATATTGGGCCACAAGTAATATTCATAATATTCCTATGCATATGAGTATTCATATACATGTCACATTTTCTTTCTCCCTTCATCTATCCATTGATGGACACATAGGTTGTCTCCGTATTTTGGCTATTGTGAATGTTGCTGCAATAAACATGGGGGTTCAGATACCTCTTTGAAATATCGATTTCATCTCCTTAGGATATAGGCCCAGAAGTGGGATTGCTGGGTCACATGGTAATTCTATTTTTTATTTTTAAAGTATCATCCATGCTGTTATCCATAGCGGCTGTACCAATTTAAATTCCCATCAACAGTGCACAAGGGTTCCCTGTTTCCCCCATCTTTACTAATACTTATCTGTTGTCTTCTTGAAGATAGTCAACTTAACAGATGTGAAGTGATACCTCATTATAGTTTTGATTTGCATTTTCTGGTGATTGGTGATGTTGAGTACCTTTCTGTGTACTTGTTGGCCATTTCTATATCTTCTTTGGGAAAATACCTACTCAGATCCTTTGCCCGTTTTAAAATCAGGGTTTATTTTTTTCCTATTGAGTTGTATTACATATTTTGGATATTAACGCCTTATCGTATATATGATTTGTAAATATTCTCTCCCATTCCAGAGGTTGCCTTTTCACTCTGTTGACTGCTTCCTTTGCTGTACAGAAGCTTTTTAATTTGATACAGTCCCACTTGTTTATTTTGTCTATTGTTACTTATGCTTTTGGTGTCATATCCAGACATTATTGCTAAGCCCAATGTCAAGAAATAAGTATCTAATTTCATTCTTTTGCAAGTGGATATCCAGCTTTTCCAGAAGTATTTGTTGAAGAGACCACCTTTTTCCCTATTGAATGGGCTTTGACACTTTTATTGAAAATCACTTGACCATATATGTGAGGGTTTATTTCTGAGCTATTTATTCTATTGGTCTGTATGTCTATCTTTATGCAGGTACCATACTGTTTTGATTCCTATTGCTTTGTAATATAGTTTGAAATCAGGAAGTGTGATGCCTTCGGTTTGTTCTTTCTTAAGAATACTTTAACTATTCAGAGTCTTTTGTGGTTCGATATGATTTTTAAGATTCTTTTTTCCCATTCTGAGGAAAATGCCATTGGAAGTTTGATAAGTATTGCATTGAGTCTGAAGATTGTTTTGGATACTATAGACATCACAGTCTTCCACTTCATGAATATAGAATGTCTTTCCACTCATATGGATTTTTTTTCATTTCTTTTAGCAACACTTTATAGTTTTCAGAGTCCAATTTCTAGAAGTCTATTTTTATCTTTGTTCTGACACTTCACTTTTCTGTCTTAACTTATCTGCTTTACTAGAATGTGAGTTTTCTGAATGGCAAAGATGCCCTTATTATCTGTCTCCACCGTGTCTAACATAGTCTTTGCAAATAGTAGGCTCTCCATAAATGCACGTTTCATAAGTTAGAACATGAGTGAATCCTATGAGATATCAGATACCAATGGGTTTCAAAATCAGATTAATTTTCTTCATTATATGCATGTTGGTATGTAGATGTTTATGTTTCTTCAGTATTTTCACCTGAGAATTGCTGAGCATTCTGTTGTAAAACTGAAATGAGCTGTCATCCCTTGAGCCAGGAAAGTGAGAACTGGGCTTGAGATTTAGAAACTGAGAATTGAGGCTGAGTATGAAAGAGGATTCCTGTGGCTGAGCAGAGCCCAGGGAGGGGGATGGGCGAGGGATTCCTCACTGCAGGGCTCCCAAAAGCTGAGCAGTTGAGTGCAACAGCCAGCATTCTTTAGGGAAGCAGGAGGGGTGATTTCAGGGTCCAAAGCTAGTGGAGGCTATGACGAGACAAGGCTGCAGAGCCGGGGTTTGACTTGGGCAGGCCAGGGTAACTTCCTTGTAGAGCTGGCATCTGGCCCCCTTGAAGTCCTAGAGCCCTTCTTCCATCAGCACCAAGTCTCAGGGCTTAGAGGTCAGCATCTCAAAAGTCTTCTCTCTAGCAGCCAGGCTTACAATTTCCTGGAGGTGTTTTTCTCGCTGTCTTCCAATTTCATTTAAACCATTCCTTGACCGGGTTGGCCAGCCTCTGGACAAGCCTGTTCCTCCTGGCTGTGGTGCAATGCTTGTCTCCTTAGCTACAGCCCGAAAAGCCAGATCTGACCTTCTGAGATCATCCATCTGACCAGCTATGCACTTTCCATGTCTTCTCTCTTTCAAGTCATGCCTCTCAGCAGACACAAAGTAGATGCCATGGGCCTTCAGGTCCTTCAGAGCATGGGTGGGCTTGGTCTCTCAGTGGAGACAGTTATCAGGCTGAAGATGGGAGGTAATGGGTGGGGAAAAGGTGCTTCCTTACAGCTAGGAGCCAGGAGAGGGGGAAAAGATGGGAGTGAGGACTAAGGGCATAGTAAGTCCTGAGCTTTTACCATGGGTTTGAACTTCACATGGGAAAGGAGCCTCTTCTCCAGGAACCATAGGGAGCCATAGATAAATGGAAGGAGTCTGGCCCTGCTCTGGAGGGTGAACATGGGATAAACCAAAGGCAGTTGACAGGACAGTAGCTGGGAGAATTTGCTTAGTATTTTTAAACCTCAATGGGTCAATAATCAATATCTCCAACTTCATTCCCTCTCTGGCGAAATCTGGTTCGCAGGAGGTATAATCTGTCTGCAGCAGCCTCCTCCACCCCGGATGCTCACACCCTGATCTCATGGCGGCTCTGTCCCCACTGCATCCCTCCCACACCCACGGCTGCTCCCAGGAACCGTGCCAAGAGCGCGTCCCACTGACCTGGCTCCGAGCTGTTTTCTGTGTTGTGAAGATGCGTTCTTCAAACCTTGCTTACCCACCTGCTCCTATACTTGGGTATTGTTTTTATAGGCTGTTCTTTCCCTGCGGCTTCTGAGAAGTAGGTCAAGATACCTGCTTTAAGGGAGAGGTGCCAGGAGTTCAAGTCATCCGGCCTGGAGTCAGGAATCCTGAGTTCTATTTCAGGCTTCACAGCTAATCAGCTACCAGACAATCTCTGGGGGCACATTCTTCTCTCTGGTTCTCCCTGGGCCCTTCTCTAGGTCTCATAATTTATTTTTCTCTGAAGCTCTGTCCCCTGGGGCTGTCATCTTCTTCCCTCTTCTTCCCTCTTTGTACCAACAGCTTTAAGGCCCTTGAAAGCCATTGGCTGCTCAAGGCTGGTGCTGGGAGCAAGAGCTGCCACAGTCGTGTGGCTGGTGGGGAGATTAGAGGTTTTTGTGCAGACACAGCGCAGCTGGCAGGGCTGTGTGAGGCTGGAGCGTCAGGAAGCCAGGCTTCTGGACTACAGGACAGGCCTAGTGCTATGCCCTGGATACTGAGATGCAAGTGAGGGTCCTAGGTTTTATGTGATGGTTGTGGATTGCCTCTTGCTTCTAAGCTTCTCTTTCTCTGTCATACAGGGAAATTCAGCCTCTGGTTCATATCAAAACTGGAAATTGTGGTGCTTACCACAATTGAGGCAGATGGGATCATTTGAGCTGTAGCAGCAAAACATTGTTTATGGTGACTGAGTTAACTAGGGTGTACTTTGGCCAAAGAATAATGACCTTTTCTAAGGCTTAGCTCCTCCAGCCTGACCCACCCATCCCAGGAGGCTCTGGGCTCTGGATTTGGCCAACACCAGCTGGGGGTCCAGTGCAGATGGTCCAGGAGGGGAGTGGAAGTCAGAGCCCTGCTTTGGTCTGGATAGCCTGAGACTCTCTTTAATCTCTACCCTGCCAACCCAGGTAAGGGAGGAGTGAAATACAGATGAGAAAGGAGAGCAAAGGTGGTTGGGGGGGGAGGGGGTCTTGGACCTCAGACTGTTAGGAAGAACTCTGCTGAAAGTCCAGTTTTCATGTGGGTGTCGGTGAGGACTGCAGGGCATCATGCGTGGTGGAAAGAAAGTGGGTCTTGGCAGCATGCTCTGGGCTTGAATTCCTGCTGGACCACTCCAAAAGAGTGGTCTCCCCTCTCTGGACCTCAGTTTCCTGGCTGTACAATGAGAATAGTAGCATTGATCTTGCCAGGTTGCTGAGGCATTGCATCAGATAATCTGTGCCACACGCCAGGCACAGACCTGTGGCAGAGTGTGCATGCGGTGAACGTTATTTCTTTCCCACTTTGCTTCCTGTCCTGTCCATCTCTGTGTTTCAGGTTTCTGCAGGTAAGTAAGAAACTATTTAAGAGAGGGATCCCAATTCTGACTTTCTCTTCTTCCCCTGATCTACCTAAATAACTGATTACCTGCGTGGTGTCTTTTCTTGGTGACACTCTTTTAGATATTGGGACCCTTGGGTTCTGCTCTTTTGTTTTAAGTCATGAGTGAGAAGATTATGCTCCCCTCAACTCTCAGGTTCCTCATATGGGAGTAACACTGCTACCTTAGACTTCTCCAGCGGAACCATTTTCTGCTCAAATGTCACTTCAACATTTCAACTTCGCCTCAGAGAGGCTGGGTATGAGCTGAGTCCTACACCACTGGACACATGGAGTCCAGGGGAACCTCAGCCCTCTGGCAAAGCCCCATGCCAAAGGTTGCAGGCCAGCTGGAGTGATCCCATTCCCGTGCCTTTGGGAGCCACATACCCATGTGGCACAGTTATTTTTGGGAACACAGACTGGGGGAGGGAGAAGGACCACTGCAGGCCTGGGTCACTCATGAAGATCCAGGAGCACCCTTTGAAGGACGGTGCTAGTAAAACTGTCAGGTGAAACCTGGGCTGAATCTGAATTTTGGATAAACAAGAAAACCTTTTTAGTTTAGTTATGTCCTAAACTATTGCTTGAAACATACATCAAAATTTTTTTTAAATTTAAATCTAATTGGGCATCCTGTATTTTGTTTGTTCATTTGTATTTTTCTGTTTTCCCCTTTTTATTGAATTTATTAGGGGGACTGTAGTTAACAAAATTATAGTTTTCAGGTGCCCTATTTCACAACACATCCCCTGTACTCTGTGCTGCGTGTTCACCACCCCAAGTCAAGTCTCCTTCCGTCCCCGTTTATCCCGTGTACCCTCCTCCACCTCCTGGCAATCAAAGGCATCCTGTATTTTTATTTGCTAAATCTGGCAATCCTAGATCTAACACAAAGGCCTTTGGGTCGGGCACTCTAGGCCAGGCCTGTATGGCCCTAGGTGACTTGCACACCTCCCTTTCTGCTTCTGCTCCCTGTCCACCACTCTGTGCCAAGCAGGCGGAGTCTAGGTTATGCCCCACCCACTCTCTCCCTCCACCATCCTGACCTTTGCAAATTGTAGTCCCTCTGGCCAGAATGACAATATTTACATTGTATCTCCTCATCGAGAAACCCTGCCCATTCTCTGCAGCTCATCTTGAATTTTTTTCATGAAACTCTACCCTGCTCCTTCTGTGAGCCTCCACTGTAGAACTTACTAAATTTCATATAATTTTTACATATCTCCCAAGTACCTTTCACATTGTCTAGCACATAATCAGGACTGATCACTAAATATTTCATTAAAAGAATGAATTAATCCACCAGTAATATGGGTGTCTAGAGGTCTGTGCCTCTCATGAACAGTTTACTATATTCTTTCTTACCATGTTTTTTTTTTAATCAGTGCTTGTCTTGTACTCCCTGCCAGACATTTCACTCCTGAGGACAGACACTGCATTTCCCACTGTGCTAAAAACACCTGGGAATGAGTATATTTTGTGTGGAACAGATTGTGGGGTGGGAGTATCTCCGATGTGCAGACCAAGCTAGTCTCCAAATTTCCCTTTCTGCCTGGTTCAGATGTGACTGTCAGCAGATTTCAAAGCCACCTGACTTGGTCCTAGGACTGGAGAATAGAGACAGAGCTCCTTTGTGAGTCGTCAGAGGGCCCAGACTACATGTGAGCTCCAGGAACCTTCCCAGGGTTTCCTGGGGGTGGGCTCCAGGATGCCCATGTGCTGCTAAGAGAGGGAAAGAGGTGAGAACAGGAACAAAACCTGGGAACAACAAGGAAGTAGGAGGAGATGGTGAGAACAGGGAGAAAAGTGAAGCACAGGTTTAGGGTACAACAGAGAGACCATTTTTCCAAGAACCCAGCAATCTGGATTCTCTTTCTGGCTCTGTCCCTGCTTTGGGTGAGGAAGGAGAAAAGATACATGTGAGAATGACTACTGTGTACTGTCATGTAGGTTTGATATCAATTTCCCAAAAGTCCTGCAGGTTCAGAGAGGGTAGACGACTGGCTTACAGACACACAACTCAGTGTATCTAGGAAAAAGAATACAAACCAACCTCTCGTGGCCTCAGTTTCCTTTTCTGTAAAGTGGGAGACATGACGCCTCCCCTCCTTAACTTCTTGTAGAAACCTCACGTAGAGGAGGCTGAGTGAGAAGCCTTAGCGAAGCCCGGAGCTGGGCTAGGAGATGCCGGGCCCAGAGTATGGGGCGTGAGCCTTCTGTCCCTCTGGATCTGTTTCTCACACAGTCAAGAAGATGGAGCAGTCGGCCCTGGGGCACAGGTGGAGAGGATTCCTGCTACGTTTGTGAATGACGCGCATAAATCTGGGAGAGAAAAAGCAAGCTGACTTCCTGCAGCACCTGAGGGGTGCGGTAGGGTGCATCTCCTGCGTACCTGGCCCAGGAAGGACGCTGTTTGGTAGCAATCACCTGGTCAGAGAGTGGCTGGGAGGAGCAAAGCTGAAGGTTTAATTAGAGAATGAAGCTTAGCCAAGGGGGCCAGGAGAGGGTCAGGGTTAATTTGTCTTCCTTGCACCTCTGGCTCACCCTATGAATCCTGGAGAAATCTGGAGGTGGAATAGACATACACCTTCTGGCGCCCCTGCTGGCCCTCGGGTCCACGGGTTAACGGCCTGAGCATCCCAACAGAGGCCGGGAGTTAAGGTGGGTGACTTCCCCAAAGAACCGCTGCAGCTAGACACTCCCCCGCCAGGCACCTAGGGATCTGGGTTTGAGGGAGGCCGGCGGGGGGCGGGAATTTGCCTGGGGTGGGGCGGAGCCGGGCGGGGGCGGGGGGGCGTCGGTGGCCAGGCAGTGGCCGAGCCGCGGGGGAGGGGCGTCTCATTAGCATAGCCCCGCCCCTCTCGGCACCGCCCTGCCCAGAAGCCGGAGCGGAGGTCGGCAGCGTTCAGCCTGGGAGTGGACTGGGCGTGCGGCTCCTGGCTTTGGCCCTCCCGCGTCCGGCCTCCACCGGCCGCCGTCATCCGCTGCCGGGTGTGAATGAAAGGCAGGCGCCGCTGGGGGCTGGCTGCAGGCGACGCCGCGACGGGGCCTCGCGGGAGGCGCTCGCCCCGCGGAGATGTACGGTAAGGAGGGTTCTGCCTCTCGGCTCGCAAACTTGAGGGACGCGGACCATTGTCCCCGCGCGGGGCCGGGACGAGGCCGTGGCGCGCGGGCTCGGAGCCCGGCTGGGTTCTTTCTGTTGCTCTGTGCGCGCGTGTCTGTGCTGAGGGGACAGAGATGCTCAGGGCCGGGTGCCCTGGGTCCTCGGAATCCTCCGAGCGGGTGGTTTGCAGGCGCTGGGGCGGTGGGCGTTGGTCAGTCGTGGGGCGGGGGGCTTGGGTGAGCCCGAGCGCTGGGCGCTGGGGAAAGCGCGTCTCCCTTGGAGCTGAGCAGCCGAGAGGTGGTCATGTGTGACAGCATTTGCAGAATTAACAAAAGCGGGCGGTGCTGCGGAGTTTTCTGCGGAAAGCCGGTCCCAGATTGCAGCGGGGACGCTCGCTGCCCGCCTTATGCCTGGTTGCCGGGATGTGGGAGGCGGCGCCGGCGGTGCAGAGGGTTGGGGAGCCAGCCAGTCTTAGGAGCCTTGGCTCGCCGTCCCTGGATGGATGTGGCTTCTGCCTGTCTCTGCCGCCTGTGGGACCCAGGTTCCCTAACTTCCAGATTGGCCTTCCACAGTGACAGAGGAGGGAGACGCTGGTGAGGGCGCAGCGCAGCTCTGGGTAGCCTCGTTCTGCTGTCCCCTGACCTGTCTTGCCTTCTTCCACCATCCCCTAACTGACGTGCAACAGTTAGTCAGACCCTCACGATGCACAGGTCTGCTTTATCACTGGCAAGAATTCCTCTGGTTTGGGAGGCAGTGTGGGTGAAGGAAAAGGGAGCGCTTTGGGTCCCACACTTTGCAGCTCTAAAGTGTGGAGCAGTGAGACCCAGAGCACTAGAAATCAACTGCATTACAGAGCATCTGAACTGCTGTGTGTGTGTGTGTGTGTGTGTGTGTGTGTGAGAGAGAGAGAGAGAGAGAGAGAGAGAGAGAGGGAGATTGAGAGAGAGAGAGAGAGATGGGCAGGGGCGGAGAGAGGGAGGATCCAGATGGACATAAGACCATCAGAACCCAGATTCTGACAGCTCTTCTCAGGCCAGCTGAAGAACTGGACTTGTTCTCACCTCCCATCTCCACTGCCAGGTAGGGGCTCAGGGTGCACCTGAGGGGTGAGTGTTGGGAGAAGAGTACGTTCCCAATTTAACATACCACTGAGGCTGCTCTGCTGCCTCACAGCAAACAGACTATGAGTCACAAACTTTGTTGGAGGCAGAAAAAGCTGAGAGCTTGGTGCATAGGCTCAGCAATCAGTGGGCCTCACTGTTGACAGAGAGAGAGAACATTTTCATTGATCTCCATCTCTACCCAGTTGGTAATAAGTCTGCACTTTTGAACCAGGTCAAGACATCAGCATGTCCCCTCGGCAAGTATTCCTCTTGGGTGGATCCGAGGGGGCAGTGGAGTGGGAGGCGAGGTTGACTCAGAGCCTCTTCTGCTGGCCGTGGGGACTCTGGGGAAAGGTAACAAGGCTGTTGTTTTATAAGCTAGGAGGCTGCAAGGTTCCCAGGAGAGAGCTGTATTTTCTTAGTCTGTTTTCCCCTCTTCTTTTCTGCAGAGTGAGCAGCCTAAAGCTGCTGCAGGTCACTTGACAAAAGCATGTGACTGCAGGGGCACCTGCAGTGGGGACGGAGTCAGGATAGGGCCCAGCAGACTGGGTAAGAACTAGGAACCTCAGTTCTGCCGGGCCCCTGTGTGGGGCTTAGTCTGAGTCAGTTGGGGTCCCTGTTTGCCTCTACTGTAGGAAGCAAGTGAAGGAATAGCTGGATGGTACAGAAAAGTGAACTGAGAATCCAATGTATCTGGGTGCTATTTTCAGATATGCACAGATTTTTATTCCTCTTTTATAATATGTTTTTATTCCTCCAGGTGCAAACGGAGATGGTACTTACCCCTGAATGAGTCATAGAAAGATTATAGAGGGAATCCTCTGGGCAATTGCCTGCAGCAAAGGAAAGTCACACCAGTGCCCACTGGGAGGTTATTATTGTGTCTCACTTAGAGCAAAGCCTTGTCTTTGGAGGTGTGAGAGGGAGCCTACTTTTCATTGTGGGAGGGATCATCAGCCTGAATTTGAGTATTTTCTTGACTTCCATGAAAAGAAAGGGTCCGTGTGATACTTGTGATAGTTCTTTCCCCAGAAGTCAATAGAGTAAGGAATAAAGATGTGGATAGGGAGGTTGGAAAGGCATAGAATCACAGACTTCTTATATTTCATTCTTATTTTTCCATATTCCCCAAGAAAATTGTCCAAGGTAACATGGTTAGATAGGACAGTGTAAGAAGCAAACTGGGGCTTCCTAGGTCTGCACACCTCCCCCTGCCCCCACGATGCCTTTGGTAAAGTCTCATTAGGAAAATGCCACCCTGGCATTTTACTAACTGATGAGCAGCGAGCTCCCCCATGTAGAGCCAAAGGTCACCTAAGAGCTTTAGGTAACAGTGACGCCATGACTACCCTCCTTGGTGACCTGATCCATTATGAATTCACGTAATCTAACTCTGGTCCCCACCTCTCAGCTGCTCTGCTATCCTGGACAGATCTTCATCTCCCCTCTTCACCCCTCCTCACCTTACTTCTGCCCCGGCCACTCAGTCTCCCTGTGCCCTCAGTCTCCTGCATCTTTTCCCTCTGTCTTTGTGGAGAATAAGGGCCCCGCATCTTTGCTGGAGGACACAGTGCAATCTGGGACAGAAAGAATCCTAGACCTGGGGCCCGCACATCTCAATCCAGAGCCAGGTCATGGTCAAATGGGTTGTCTCTTGGAATGGTATCTCAGGAGAAAAATGGCGGGACGTACATTTCCTCCCGGGTGGGTTGTGAGCCTCAAGGCCTGGCACAGGCTCTGGCAGTGCCTCTGAAGAGGTTCTGTGCTCACCGGACGGATTGCTCCAGAGCCTGGCCGCTTTGGGGGGGTCTTGGGCCTTTCCCTTTCTCTCTTCTTCTCTGCCAGCTCTGAGGATGCCTGTCTGTGCCACCTTCCGCCCCACCCCAAACACACAAGTCCCCTTGACCTTGCTAGCCACTTGAGCCACCAAACTCAGCCCAGCAGCCCCCTTACCACTCACTCATTTCTAAACCTCAGTCCCGTTCTGGAATTGGCTGTCCAAAAGGACACGGTCACCTCCCACAGTCTTGTTTATACCTGTGAACACAGATCGACAAGGGACCTGGAAAAATAAAAGCACGGGGGTGGTGGGAGGCTAGGAAGATTGTGGGCAAATTCTGTGAGGAAATGGAGTCCCATTTGTTCTTCATTGTGGTGGAGTTGTATAGCCAGAAGTGTCCCTATTCCTCTCTCCAGGGTTGGAGCCATGCTGGGCCTGCCAGGGAGCATCCCACTTACCCGCTCAGGCAAGGCCGAGCTGTCTGAGATATGCCACCCTCCAGCACTAGGCCTGCCGGCCAAGTATAGGATTGGAAAGGATTTCCTCAAAGCCACAGTTTGCGTGGCGGGTCCCACTCAAACAGGGGCTGCCCTGGTGCATCCCCCCTCACCTGCAGGTGCTACCTCATCCCCCAAAGTGCATTTCCTCACGCTGTGTGGTTGAGAGTGCTGACTGTAGGGAAAGTGGCAATGGCTATAGGGTTCCATAAGTGTGCTTCACAGAGCACGTGCGTGCGCCGTGACTGATGTGGACGGTGTGGCGGCACTGCAGCGTGGGGCCGACTCCCCGAGGTGCAAAGGCTCACCCTTGGGGAAAGTTCCCTGGGTCCTGCTGCTCCTCCCACAGACACAAACACACACAGTCCAACCTCCTCGCCTTCCCGGCACTCCCCCTACCCTGCCCCCAACCCCTCTACTCCTAGGAGGAGCCTGTTTTCTCTCTCTTGCTGCCCACAGTTCAGTGAATTCAAACAGTTTCTTCTTGCACATAAATAAAAATAAAAAGTTAATATTGCCTTAGAGGAAATCTGGACAGGAGAGTAGGAGAAAAAAAACATCCAGAATCCTACTAAAACCAACCTTTTGTATATTACTATATAAATTACCACTAGGATCTTGTGCTGGCCCGCATTTGCCCTTTCCTTTCCCTTTCTTTCGGGATCCTGTCTGTGTCAACCCAGGCACCAGGGCGAAGGAGCAGCAGGGAGCCCGAGGCTGGCCTCACATGACCTCGGGCCTGGCCCTTTCTGAGCCTGTTGCCGGGCTCTACCAAGATGACAGAGTCCCCCCCACAGCAGGGATTAATCAGGATGGGAGAGCTGTCCCCACTGTCCCCTTCCCTTTCTTCAGCTTTCTCTTTCCTGTTTCTTAAATTTTTTTTAAAAAGAGCAAAAATAAAAATAAACAAACTATGTCAGTGCTTGTAAGACTGTTTCTTGTATCAGACAAGAGGAAAATTTAATTTACAAAGCATCTTTTTTTTTTCCTGGTAGTTATTCAGTCCTTCCAGAAAGTCTGGAAAACACAGTAAACTACAAACAAGTATAACTGCTTTTACTGTTGTGGTATCTTTCCTTCCATGCATTTGTTTATGTGGTTGGAAATATTAATTTTACATAATTTTGCATTCCATTTTTTTACTTAACATTGGAATATAAGCCTTCCCCCCAAGTTAGTAAAAACCTGTTGGATGTCATTTTTAATGACTATATAACTGTCCACTGGATGATGTATAATTTCCTTATTTTATGTTAGATTATGCAAAAGGATTCAATATTATAATCCTGGGAAGAGTACCTGGTATCCAAAGCTCTCTCTAAATTTTGGAATATTTCCCTAGTTTGTAGCCCTCCAAATGGGTTGATCAAGGAATATAGACATATTAAAGATTTGTTATATATCGTCAAATTGCTTTCAGTTTGTATGAGTTCTACCGCCATTGGCAGTTAGAAGCATCCTATCTCCCTGTACTCTCAAAAGCATTACATATTGAGATTTTTCCCAATCTTTGATAATTTGATAGAAAAGTTAGATCATTTTAACTTGTATTCTTTCTGAATAATGAAGTTAAACACTGACTGTTTTTTTAACCATTTGCATTGTAGTGAATTGTCAGGAGAACTTCATTTCTTGAGGAAATAGTTAACTATTTGCCTGTCATTGGCCTTATATTTTGTGTTTTGAAGGGAGCTATGCATAAACTTATCAAGTATTTGTGGAGTGTGAGCTACATGTTATTCTGCATAGGGCATCATGGGGGACACAGGAATGTATGGAAGTCCCTTCCACCAAGAGGATTTCTAGTCCAGACAGGTTGTAAAATGTGTGAAAAATTTAATTATATAAAGACAGGTTCAGTAAAATTGCACAGTTCTGCAAGGTGGGCTGGAGTAACTCGTCAAATGAGGGGAAGCAGCAACGTCTTAAAGTGGAAGAGACTGCTCCGAGGTGAACATATTGGGAGGGCTTCGGGGGAGAGCAGGCATCTGTGCAGGGTTCTGAGCTGGGTGGGGAGGGGAGAGTGGGCATGCCAGGTGGGGGCACCAGTGTAAGTGCATGCAAGCCAGGCAGGGAAAGTGAGGATTTGTCCAGGGACAGTTAGGGAGGGACTGTCCTGGGTTTGGGCAGAGTTTCGGTGGAGATTACGGGATGGAGAAGGAGAGGTGTCGGGGATGAGGAGTTTCCACTTATCCCTGCGAGCAGTAGGAGCCACTCCGGGTTTTAGACTGTCAAAGGGCTGATTTGGTCGATTGATGTTTCAGGGAAATGAAGCTGGGGCACTGTGCAGACGGGGGTGGGGTGGGGTGGGGATGCTGTGGAAGTGAAGGGAAGGGAGTGAGACCAGCCCCACAGGTGGGGGCCCCGGGAGCGAGAAATCTTTGGACCAGGTCCAGCTGTGCATATGCAGAGGAAGATGTTTTCTCCTTTAAAAAAAAAAAAAAAAAGCGGTAGGACTGGGTGGGTGGGAGAGATGGGGATGTGGGATAAGGTGATTTGAAACTTAAAAAAAAAAAAGAAACATTCCAATGACACATTCAATGTGGGTTATATAAGCAGGTATAGAAAATGTTCTATTTAGAAATAAGTGCTAGATTACCTAGAGCTGTAAATTTATTATAATCTAACTTGTTCTAAAGAGGATTTGCAGCATGTATTTTACGTACACACCTGTGCTAGAATAAATGAAGGGATCAAATCAAGGAAAATCTATGAGTAAAATGGAAAAAAACAAGAATAAGGTTATTTCAGGAAAAAGTGCCTACCAGCAGGCCCTATTGAAAATTCAGTTTTGAGCTTCCCACAGGCCCCCGAAGAGGGAGAAGGTCATTTGCAAGTCTCATAGCATCTATAAAAATTTTTTAAAATGTGGTTACTGAGGACAAATACAGCTTTTTGAGATGCTAAGAGCTGACAGAATTTCCTCCCTGAGTTCCTCATAAAAGAGGAGTATTTTATAAATGTTGGTCTAAATTAGGTTTTTCTTTTAAAAATAAAGTTCCCTCAATCTGCTCTGTACCAGTTTGTAGAGTATGAAGATTGCTCCAAATGCGTCTGTGGGTTCCGATTCCTCATTTTGAAATTGCCACAGGCTCTGCTCTGGGCTTCCTGCCTGGTTCGTGGGGAGCCAGGACACCCAGGCCCCGGTCCCTTTGCAGCTGTGGTTGTCATTTCTCCTTCCTCGGTGATTGTGTCTTCTGAGAGTTTGCTGGGGAAGCTGCCCCTCCCTTCAATGACTGAGGGAGGCCGTCTGGTGACTCTTGTTCATGCGTCTTACTTGAGCTCTCTGCACACTCACATTTCTCTTGTCCTGGTTCCCACTCACCTCCAGCCCCGTGAAAGTGAAAGCAGGAAGCTCATCTCTCTTGTTTCCTGAGACACAGCTTCAGGGCCCAGGACACTGCCTGGGACAGAGGAGGTGCTCAGACACCTTGATGGAGGGAGGAATGCGGAGTTAGAGGTCATCTAACCTCTGTGACTTCTGACCCTCTCCGTACTTGGGCTTTCCCTGCGTTACGAAGAACAATGCAATTACTGCTGTCTTAGCTTCCACCAGGGTGGCACTACCATGTGATAAGCAGTGTTCTAAGCACTTTTTATGTGTTACCTAAGTTAACCTTCCCCAAACTCTGTGAATTAGGGATAATTATTCTCATTATGGAAATGAGAAAACAGAGACACTGGGAGGCTGAGTAGCCTGCCCACCACGGCTGCACAGTTTTGTGACAGGGCTAGGATTTGAACCTGGGCATCCTCGCTCCAGCGTGTGGACTCGCCTGCCCTCTCACACCCACTGTCTTTAGAATATTCTAAATGTTCCTGAGAATACAGGTCTTTCCTTTGCAGAGCCCACTGTGTCTCACAGCCTGGTGTGTTGATTTGGGAAGAGCAGGAGAGCGTAAAAGGCATGGCTGACCTGAGGGGGACACGGGCCAGTCAACAGGGAGCCTGGGGGCTACCACTTCTGGTTGAAGCCCCTGCCTCTTTTGATCCTTCCCTCCTTTTTTATCATTGTTTTTGCTTTGTCAGAGAGAGAAGGGACTCTGGGAAGAGCCCTGGGGACCTAAAGGAGGATAGATTAATAAGAGAGGAGCCAGAACAGCAGGTAGGTGAGGGTGGAAGACAGAATGCAGGAGCCAAGGACAGCATGAAGAACAAGGAAGCGTGAGCAGACATCTCAGAGAGCGAGGGAGAGGCAGGCAGGCAGGCAGATGGGCTGTCACACCAACAGTCACACGCATACACGTGTGCCTAGGTGGCAGTGTCCCTAATGGTGCGCTCCCTGGTCAGCGCTGGGCCCAGAGGAAATCAGAGACTGGGGATCGTCTGGAGTGGGAGGAGCTCTGCTTCTCTGCTCGTTTGGCTGTGAGTTCAAACCTCTTCCCTACCTCTTCAGGTCCAGCCCGTGTGGCCATGGAGGACCAATCTCTGTCTCTAGGAGGTGAGGTTAGGACCGGGCTGTGTATATGAGAGAGAGACAGCGATCTGATTCCCAGATGGCCACTTGCTAGCCACAGGCCCCTAGAAAATTAGTTCATCTCTCTCTGAGCCCATTCTCTTCCTGGTAAAGTGGGGACAATTAGTCTGCCCTGTGTAGTGAGCAGTCAAACAGGACAATGTTTTTATACATGTATTTATAATGCAGAACTCTGTACCTAGGAAAGGTGATATCATCACCATCCGAGCCATTTTTATGGATGCTTCTGGGGCATGGCCACCATGTCCTCTGCAGAAATAGTGACAATTCCTGCATACAAGGACGAGTATGTCGTATTCAACTGTGTTTATTAAAATCCTTAGACACAGGGTCTGGTGATAAGGATGAAAGTAGAGAGCTGCCCAGTGTTGGGGAGCTGGGCACCGGTCTCTGTGAGGTCAGCCTGCTGGATCGGGTCCCTGAGAGGGGACCCCTGCAACGCCAGTGGGTGCGCAGCACTTTCTTGTCTCCTAGAGGGCTGTCTGCAGATTGGCGGTCCACGACTCTGTCCCTCCATCCCTGCACCAGGAAGAGGAAAAAGTCTCTTAGGTGCAAAGAGGACAGACATGAATGATATCTTCAACTGAATCCTTATGCCAGCCTAAATCCTTATGCATTACTGAAATTCAGCAAGGTTTATTCCATGTCATTCGATCTATTGCCTAAAGTCAGAACAGCCCTTCGGAGGTAGATGTCGTCATTTCTGTGGTTGAGCCAATGACACAGTTACAGAGGTCCAGTAATTTGCCCAAGGTCACGCAGCAGGTGGAAGTCCCTTCTCTCCATTGCCTCCTAAACGTACATTCACAGAGCTCCATGTGAGATTAAAACACTGCTTTTGTATCCGAAGACAATTCCATGTGCCTTATGCCAAACAGCAGATTTCACTACAAGAGAGTAATTCCAAACTGAATATTTTTGTATATTTGACATACTATAATTTGCCGTGAGTAATGCGCACCCAGGTTTTTGGCCCAAATTTTCAGGAATAAAACCTTTCGTTTTAATTTTTCAATTCAATTATTTATTTATTTATATGTAGATACTTGTTCTTTGTATTATAAAGGAATTTTAGCATTTCTTTTTGAACATATTACGGTACAAGAAATTTTATGGAACAAATAACTACAAAACAGAAGAACAGATACAAGGTATTTCAGACGCAACCCATGCGTAATGTACATTCTTATTTTTCCCTCAAAAATTTGGGTAAAAATGTGTGCATTATATATGGCACAATACGGGTAGGTTAGCTGTAGCTTCTCATCCAGGAATATGGGTGTCAGTCGCCCAAATGGACTTTTAAGCCCAGTGCTCTAATGCGCATCTGTGGTCCAACTGCAGGATTTCTGGGTTCAAAGGCTAACTTTCTCATTACGCTCCAGAAGGACCCAAATAAATTAAAGCATTCAGGAATCAACAGTCTTAGATTCTTAGCTTGGCAGGGCCCCGAGCTTCATCATAACTATTCAGAGATATTCCTCTCCATGTCCCAACTTTCTTTTTAGGTGGATAGCACTTGAAATAACATTTGTGAATCGTGTGAAGAAGTATCCCTAAATTACAAGGACAAGATCACTTAGAAAGGCGCTACTTGCAATAGAATGAACCATTCCCAGCCCTTTCTCACTTCTCACTTCTTGTGCTGGAAGGATGCTCCTGCAGCAGAAGGATGCAGGATGAACGCTGGAACAACCCAGAGCTCTGCAGCCTCCTGCCAAGCGTCTTTCGTCTCCCTACTGTATCTTATACTTTGATGTTATTTTTATCATTTATTTGTCACACCAACTGTCATTTATTTCCTTATACACTAGATCTGCGAACCTCTTGAGGACACAACCTCTATCTTAATCATCTTTGTTTTTCTAGCATCTAGCGGAGACCTCAAGTATGTAGTAAGAGCTCAGATGTTTGCATTAAACTATCAAATAGTTTTAAGTGTCAGTCATACATCTATGCACACAAACCCAGCAGCCCTTTTTCCAGGGTACCAATGGTGGTGGGCTGAGGTTTCAGAAAGAAGCCTGGAGTGACAATTGCAATATTTTATCATCTTAGGGTGCCTTCCCACATTGATTATAATTCTACACAGAATAAAGAATATGCCAGAATATAACCACTTGACTTTCCCTCTTGGCTTTGATGGCATTCGTTGTGAGAAGCAGCTGCTTGGCCTGCCCACTGAGATGGTTGAGGCAGGTAGAGAATTATTCTCACAAATTTCCTCCTTGGTTTGTGGAGCTCAGAATAAACACCATAATCTTTTTCTTTAGAAATCAAAGGTCACTTAAGTGCTATAATTATAGGCAAATCTTTATTTTGGTTTCCATTCATATTGTTTGTAGTGTACATTATTCTTTTACCAAACAAGAAAGATGAAAAGGCCCCTCGAGGCAAACGCAGTGAGATACCTGGTTCTCGTTGCCAGGAGGCACCTAGCCAGCCTGTTCCTGGATCCACCACCGTTCAGCCCGGTGTGCCTTCAGTCCGGGGGCTGGGCGCAGTGTGGGGGCGCCGGGCGGAAACCCAGGGATGCTGGCCTTGGTTGAGGGTTATATACAGATGGAGTAGAAGAGGAAAAACCATCGGTCTCTCCAGCTTCCCTCAAGCGCCTGAAAGTGCCTGTTTCTACTAGCAGCCCTGGGACTAGTAGTGGCTGGTGAAATCAGTGAGCGCAGCGGAATGTCTCAAGAAGTTTCGCCCCAAGAAGAGGATGGACGGAACTGCTAGGAATGTGTTCTTCTCCCCCGGACAAGCTGTCGGGGAAGAACAGGGCCGAGTGTTCCGGGGAGGTGTGGGCGGGGCTGGACGTGGTCCAAGGCTGTTCTTCTGCCGTTCCAGGGACCTCCGTTCCTCACTGGGAGGGAGAGCTGGCTGTCAGGCCTGACTCAGGCTCTGTTGCTGCGTAAACTTGGGCAAGATTCTCCATCTCCCTCAGCTTCCGTCCCCCCCGCCCCGCTCCATGTTGGGAGAGCTGGACTGGACGGCCTCTTAAGGGTTTAGAGCGACTGGTCTGTCCTGTGGGTGAGAAAGCAGGGCCGCCGCTATACCCACAGCAGGGATTCTCAGAAGATCTGGGTGGTATTTCAGGCGCTGTGATCGCGGGTTCTTTGTGTAACCTGGCCATGCATTCATCTCCGCATCGGTAAGGTAGGGGTCGTGACCGCTTTGCCAATTCAAACCGTGTGGAGCCCGGGGTCCTGGTCAGGGCACGCGTGGGTGAGAGGTGTGGTGTGTGCTGGGCGCTGCGATTCTTGCTTTATGTACATTCTTATTTCGCAAAAATCTGGTGCGGTAGGTATTTCTAGCCCCTCTCCCATTTTCAAGTAGTGATAATAAAGTCCAAAGCAGTTAAATGCCTTGTCCAGGGTCCCCCAGGTCACTAGGGGGCAGAGCCAAACAAATAGCCAGTCCTGCTTATTCTCCTTTATTCCACCTGGGCTCTCCTTAAAACACCCTTATTAATTGGACTGCATCAAAATCTGAAACTTCTGTGCACCAAAGGATACTATAAACAGTGAAAAGGCAACCCACAGACTGGGAGAAAAATATTTGCAATTGTGTATCTGATAAAGGATTACTATCTAAAATATGTAAAGAATGCCTACAGTTGAACAATGACAAAAAAAAAACTTGATTTAAAAATGGGTAAAGGACTTGAATAGGCATTTCTTTAATTAATTTTTAAAAGATTTTATTTATTTATCTTTAGAGGGGAAGGGAAGGAGAGAGGGAGAGAAATATCAATGTATGGCTGCCTCTCGTGAGTCCCCTGCTGGGAACTGGCCTGCAACCCAGGCTTGTGCCCTGACTGGGAATCAAACCGTGTTCCTTTGGTTTGCAGGCCCGCGCTCAATCCACTGAGCTACACCAGCCAGGAAATAGGCATTTCTTTAAAGAAGATACACTGATGGCCAATAAGCACATGAAAAGATGCTCAACATCACTTGTTATTAGGGAAATGCGAATCAAAACCACAATGCTGTATCACTTCAGACCCATTAGGATGATTAGTATCAAAAAATCGGAAAATAACCAGTGTTGGTGAGATGTGGAGAAATTGGAACCCGTGTGTGTTGCTCGGAATGTAAAACGGTGCAGCCATGATGGAAACAGTAGGGCAGTTGCTAAAACTATTAAAAATGCGGTTACCAGAGGATCCAGTAATGCTGCTTCTGGGTATGTACCTCAAGAAGTGAACGCAAGACCTCAAAAAGATGAGGGTGCACCCACGGTCGCAGCAGCACCATCCAAACTAGCCCCAAGTGGGTGCAACCCAAGTGCCTATCAACAGGGGAGCGGATAAACAACAGGTAGTATGCACGTACAATTGAGTATTATTCAGCCTTAAACATGGATGGACCCTGAGGACATACTGCTAAGTTAAATAAACCAGTCCCAAAAGGACAAAGAATTGTAGGATTCCGCTTACCGGAGATACCCAGTTAGTCAAATTCGTAGAGGCAGAAAGCAGCACAGAGGAGCTGAGCAGCCAGGGGGCGTGGGGGGGAGGGTGGGGATGGGGGATGGGCGTGGTTATTTGATGGGGGCAGGGGGTCAGCTTGCAAGATGGGAAAGCGTTTTGGAGAGGACGGTGGTGATTACTGCAGGACAATGCGAGTGTACCTGATGGCACTGAGTTGTACTCTTAAAACAGTTAAAGTGGGCAGTGTTATATTATGTATACTCGACCACAATTTTCGAAGTTTTCACCCACCTACACACACAACACACATGCCCTGGTCAGAGTTGATCACACCCTTCATCAGTGGCGTGACTCAGGCCCGGCAGACGACTCGGCCCTAGTCTTCTCGTCACTCAGGAGTGTCTCTACAAGGAGACCCAGAAACTGACATCATCACAGGCTTGGGATCTCCGGAAAATGCCAACGCAAGTTAAGCATGCCATTCAAATGCCATTTTGGGGAAAGAAAGAAAATTCCTATCAGTAAGATTGAGGGCATGTCTGTTGCATTCTGTGACAGTGGCAGGAGAAATGACGATCAGATTTGAAGGCTGTGGCGCGATGGTCTGAGTGAGTGGCATTGCGGCGGGGGAGGGGGGGGTGCATCTCAAGGAGCTGCCGGTTACCCTTCTGAGCAGTGAGGCCGAGGTACCAGGAGGGGTCCGTGTGGCTGCCAGCGCGGAGGCAGGCAGAAAGTAAACTGTGATTTCAGATGTCAGCCCCAGCTGAACCGCCAGGGCGGGCGCTCCACGGGCAGGTCGATTTTGGATTGAGCTCCCCCGCACATCGTAACTCCAAATGGCCTGCTCCGAGGAGAGCAGCAACACTCTTTATTTATTCACAAAAAAGCTCATAATGCCGCACCAGGGAGCCAGCCTCTAATCAATGCCTGTCTGCCAGCCCTGGAAGGAACCCTCTAGAACATGACCGGTGGTTATTTCAGGATGATAGGACCACAGGTGACTTTCATATTAAAAGATACTTTTAAAAGATACTTTAAATTTTTTGCATTTTATATAGTGAGCATGTATTATAATGGCAGAACATCCATAAACATAATTAAAAGTGATTTTCACCGTCAAAGACCTGTGGATGGTTATCTGGAATCTTCCAACTATGTTTTAGAAATGCTTCTGCAGGAAGACATGCAAAAACAAATTCGTGAGGCTAGAAATGAGAAATTACATAGTGGCTGGGTGAGGGACTCGCCTGGAAAGGGGAGCGTCCTGCGGGGATCACAGTGTCCTGTCTTGTTTGGGTGGTGTCATACAGTAGAGAAGCAGTTGTCAAAACTCGAGGCTGTGAACACTTGAGACCTGTGCATTTATGGCACGTTGATTATTCTGCAATAAGACAATAGGAGCCCCAGGAAAGAGGAAAACATGCCTGCAAACAATCGTGGTCTGTTTTGCATCGCTGGCAGGCGGAGTGCTAGCAGACAGCCCAGGACCTGTGCCAGCCGGCACCAGGGCTCTTGCCCAGGACAGTCCCGGGTCCCCCAGGAATAGGGCCCCCTGAGAGCGCCTGGGCAGGGCACAGGCTGCTGGACATCATGTGTGCTGGGCAGAGAGTGGGAGCAGCTGACCTGGGAAGTCCAGCCTGCCGTTGGGAAGCTGGTGATGCCGGCAGGGCAGCAGGCAGAGGGCCCACGCAGAGGGCCATCTGGTGCGAGGCCTGTGAGGCGCTGCTGACTCTAATGGGACCTTAAATGATGGGCACAGCCCGGCTTTAGCAGGCCCGCAGCACTGTCTCAGCACCAACAGAGGCGGCACCGATGGCAGAGCAGGGCCGGGAACGTGTGCAGGACTGATTTTCTCCTTTCCTCCCTGGGCTTCTGTGACCTTGCACCCCGCAAGTGATGTTGTTCTCCTGAGGGTGCACAGCCTTTAATGACTTTATTTGTCACCTGTTTCTTACTAATGCGCCAGCTGTGACATTTCTGCACAAGGACCTATATCTCCCTGGCTACAAAAGGACTTTCTTTTCCCAGTGGCACATTGAAGTGGATAAATCTCAGTGTCTCCTTGGTAGCCCGGGGTTACGTGTGAAGACCCTGGGTTCTGACAGATATGAATTTGAGTCCCAGCTCTCCCATGGGACAGTTCGGTGACTTTAGATAAGTTACTTAACTGGGCTCAGCCTCATCTTCCTCATCTGTAACACAGAACAGTAAACCTCACTTCAATATGGGTGGAAGGATTAAATAAAATAATGCATTCCAGCCTCGTAATGTTCCTGATGCATAATGAGAGCTTAATGTTAGCTGGTGCTGGTATTAACAGGTGAGGCCAACGTGCACATTTTACTATCAATGGATCCTTTTAAACGGCGACAGAGCAGTAACAGGGCCCCAAGGATCTGCTTTCAGAGGAAGCCTCCTCCAGTCCTTCTTTAGAGCTTTCTGAGGAGCAGTCCCTTCCAGCTAGGTTTCTGCTTTTGGAGACCCACTCTGCTTAGCTGCTTTCTCGCTGCTTGCTCGCTCCGTCTGCTTCTTGCTCCTTGCAGTGGGCAGAGTCTGCTGGAAGGATTCCCTTCCTCATGCAGGTACTTCCAGGATGCCCATGCGCACTGGAACTGCTTCATTAAAAATGGGTCTTAGCCAGGCCTGGCCTGCCTGCCGCTTACTTGGCATTTTTCGTTTGGCTCAACCAAGCACTCATTTTGCATTTTCGCCGAATTCTGGTGCTTCCTCTTGATTCTGTTTTAAGTTGCAAAAGTGTTGCTTCTGAAATTTCCCTGGGGCCCCATGACCACCCTGGGCTGGGTTTTGTGTGTGTTCTCAGCTGCGGGCCCGGGGCCCGTGCTGTGCTCTGGCACCGCCGCTCATGCTGGGACAGACTTGCTGGTTATAGATTTGGACTTCTGAATGATTGATCTTGGATTCTTCATCTTGACAGCTCTGTGGTTTTATCTGTCTGTTCGTCTGTGTATTTAAAGCTCTCGCACTTGCTCCAAATCAGTTTGGCTCCATCACAATGAAGCTTCCTCTGGTTTCTATATTTGATACTGTGTGTTCATTTGGAAACCTGGAGGTGAGTAACCCTGCTTTTTATAGGCTGCCTGGCGACCACAACAGGAAGCTGGACGAATTGTGGGAGTGGAGAGAGCATACGTGTGCTGTAAATCCTGAGTCCTGATTTCTAGTTTTGAGCTCCAAACTTACACCGTGTCTCCAGTGAAATTTCTAATCCTGCACGGTTTGCATGTGATAGATTCCACTCTCTGTGCTGCCAGCTCCTTGCCGGCAGGAAGTGTTTATTGGAACCCTTCGTATCCTCATCGTTCACGTGTACTTAACATAAAAATCAAATGCCTTGGTGCACCGAGGAGTAAGTATTCCCGATGGAGGAATTTGGGATGAGCGAATTCCCACCCTGAGCTCAGAACACCCCACAGAAAGATACACACACAAGCATTAAGTTCCCCTCTTACTCTCATTTATTGCGATTCCCCTGGGCTTAAAAGGCCAGCAAAGTGCTTCCTTCCATACATGTAACCCATACACTACTTAAACTGATGAACGATGTTTATGAAGTAAAATACCAACAATGCTCTGTTCATGCTAATTCTATCATCAGAGCTACAAAAGATATCTAGGGTCCTAAGGCCACACTCGAAGCCAAAGATGTCAGGGCCACCTGAGGAGTTCACGCTGGCCCAGGGGCCTGCACCTACCAGGGCAAGGTGTCCACCGCGATCGATGCAGAGACAGGCCAAGTGTGACCTTTCTGGTTAAATAAATGACTCATGTAATATTTTATGCTGCTCCTAGACCAGTGGTCACTGGAGGTGAGGCTACGCCTCTCCTCCTCCCTCAATCGTCATCCCCACTCAGCACACACGGTTTGAGGTTCCCATGTCACCTCTCTACTGGAGGCCTGTCCAGAAGGTCACCAGTGTGGGCCTGATGGCCCTGACCTTTGCCCTTACCTTCTTCTCACTTCCCTTTTTTTTAACCTCTCCTGCCCTCTCCACTGTCTGAAACTCACCACCCTTCAAACCACCGTGACACGTGCCCATTCTGCAGGCTTCCTTTGCCCCTGCTGTGCAGGTGCTATGAGGTCCTACCATCCCCTTGCCTCTAAGTGTCTCCCCTAGAAGGTCCCTCCACTCGCCCTCCAGCGGTCAACCCTCCTTGGTGACTTTCACGTGTGAAGGGAGAGGGAGGGGCTGCGATTAGCCTGTGTTTGCCAGCCTATTATCTCTGCCTCACTTCTGTTGGGAAGCATCTCAGCTGAAATGGCGCCTCCACCCTCTGAGGTCCCAGCGTGCTGGCTCAGGTGGCACTTGCACTTCCTTTTGTTATGGCTGCTTGAGCACACGCCCAAGGGGACAGGGACTGTGCATTCTACTATTTTCCATCTTCTGATGCACTCGATGCATTTGTGTGGCACGTATGTGCATGCATGAATCCGTGAAGTGACTCCCAGCTCTTGAATCAGCTCCGGCAAGACCCAAGCTGAGCAGGTGTAGAAAACTCTGTGTGTGTGTGTGTGTGTGTGTGTGTGTGTGTGTTAAACTCTTGGATTCCAAATCTTTGAGCAGTGAATTATCCTCATCAGGTTTTGTGAGGTGTTTTATCCTGAAGAGAAAATGGCAGAAACATTCAAAATTGTATTTCTTTTCAATTAAATGAGTAATGCCTAAAACATTTTTGTTGGGGAAGAAAATTAAAATAAAAACTGAAGCTCAAAGTTAGAGCTGTCCAAGAGAATGTTCTACATTGAGATGCAAATGTCCTATGCCTGCGAGTCCCACGGGGTGGCCATTAGCCAGCCACATGTGGCTGCTGAATTCATAAAATGTGGCTAGTGTGTCTGAGGAAGTAAATTTTAAATTTTATTGAGTTAAGTAACCAGAGGTGACTAGTGGCAACCATAGTGGCTAGCCTTTGCCCCCATCCCGAGGACCCCAGCTCCAGTCCCCACACTGGACGTAGCCCCTGATAAACCTTGCACTGTGTGCCTTTACGGGTCTTTGTGTATCTGCAGCCTATTTTATGCACATATTTACATGCACGCCAAGTTTGTTTGGCCCATGAGTGTTTCCCACAAAGGGTGTCATGCCACACGTGTTCTGCAGCCTCCTGTTTACCTGACAATATGTTCGGAGAACTATCCAGGGCAGCACTTGTAGCTCTGCTTTATTTATTCAAGCTGCTGCAGAGTGTCCATTGCAAGAGGTTCCCTGGTTTATTTACATGGTCCCCTACTGCTGAGCACTTAGGCTGTTTCCAAACAAAGCCACCGGTCCATCCTTACCTGCTTCGCTGTGCATGTGAGCAATGGCAGATACTGTGAACGGTATTTCTCAATCCAGGGGAGGAAAGGGACCCATGTTTCCCGCCCCCCCACCCCATCCCCCACTGTGGTTCTCCCAGGTCTGGTTCTCCCCCATGATTCCCTGGGGGGTCGGGACTGACCTGCCACCCTAGCCCCTATGTCTGAGGTGGTCCTGGCGAACTGTTATTATCATTTTGTTGGAAACTGGCAGCCACGCTCTTCCCTGACCTTTGTCTTCACTCCCCGTGGAGAAGCTGAAACCTAGATTTTAATCACACTGGCTGTGATGAGCTCTGAAAATGCTGAGACATTAATAACAATCTGAAGATGACAGACACAGGACACCTTCCTCTGCAGGCTGAGTTCCACGCAGACTTGAGGAAAACCTGGAATGTTCTGTGCCTCATTTTTAAGTTAGATTTCTCAAACCACCCGTCCTGGCGCACAAATATAAGATAACTGGGCTTAAAGGCCTGTGTATTTGCAGGCATTTGCTCTGGGTGTTGCACAATGAGTAAAACGAAGATCTGCGGTATGATCTGTATCGGAGCCACTCTCTAAATGACGCAAAGGAGGCCCAGACCTCGGAAAGGGCCAGCAGTCGCTGCGAATCAAAGCGAGAAGAGAAGCCAGAGTCGGCTTCTGGTCGCCGCAGCTAATCTCATCCCGTGCCCCCACCCCCGCCCCAATTTCAAAGCATGTCGAAATACAAATTATTAAAGATTCCATGCCAAGTTTTTTCCCCAGTGGTGACTTTAAAATTCGATCTTGGAGGAGTTAGGGATGACTGAGCTGGGATCAAAAACGGAGGAGAATGAAGTGGTGTGGAGCAGGAAACAGCGTCCCACCATGGGCAGGAGTGGGGGCGGGCCGTCGTCCAAGAAGGAGCTGAAGAAAGGAGAAGTGAAAGTGGGAACAGGTAAGGGGAACAGAGGCTCAGAGGGAACAAATGCTGCTCATCAGGCCTCCAGGGAAGCAAAACTGGACGGGGGGATGGGAACTATCTGCACAGCATCCGTAGAAATGAAAACAAAGGGGAAAACTCGCTGTGGTTCGGTTCTCCACTGGGTCCAGCTGTTCTCTTTCCCCACGTCCCCCGCCCTCGTCAGAACCTTATTTCTCCAGCTTGGGGTGCACTGCAGATGGAGTGCAGTGCAGACCTTTCTCGCGAAACACTCCCCCCGGGGAATTTTTCCGTGATGTCACCTACTCTTCAAAATCATGCCAGTGAGGTTTGCACTTAATTTATTCAAATGCCTTCCAGCCAGCTGGCTAAGTTTCACTCCACGCTCCTTTGTTTACAGACACCTCAGTGAGAGTGAATCCTGGGCTTGTGATGAACGGACATCCCAGAAACAGGCTGGTGCTGGAAGGCTCCCTCCACCGTTTCCCCCCCAACCACCCCCCCCCCCCGCCCCCAGACTTTCCATCGGTGTTTGCATTGGTCTCGCGGGGCAGTTTTCAGACTCTGCCCCAATTCACCTTCTCTCCCGCGGCTGATCTCAGACGACCCACGTCACTGATGCTGTCATCCTGTGGGCGGGGGCAGGGGTTTCTAATCCAGTTTCCAGGACCAGTGAGGCTAGTGACGTGCCATTGGGGTGGGGGGTGAGGTCCCTATTTTTGTCACTGATTCTAAGCTTCGGACCTCCCCTCCCTCTCTGTGCCGTCACAGTTGCAGGTTGTCTTTACTCGGGCGTGGCCCGCTGGCCCTTCCTGTCTCTTTTCTTTTGCCACCGCCCTGCCCTGGCCCTTGTTTTCCTCGGCCTTGGTTCCTGCTCCTCTTCTCGGTGGACTTCCTGCTTCCGTTCTCGCTAAACTCCAGTTCAACAGGCCAGATCACCCTCGGCGGGTCTTCTCACAACACTCTTCTCAATTTCTCACGTCTCCTTTTCAACAGGCCCTCAAGTCACTCCCTGTCACCTGGGAGATAAAGACTGAGTTCTTACCTGGGCCGTCAGAGCTTCCGTGGCCTTAGCACTCAATGACGCTGCTTGGTCTTCCTCTCTACTTCCTGTCACCGAAGAGGCAATTCACGCTCTTGAGTCTTAAAAAATTCCTATTTTTTGACTTGGTTTCTGGAAAGCTATCCCAAGGAAATAATTCAGAAAGTGAAAAATGCTGTGATGCACACACTCTCATTCCAACATTAGTTTTAATAGCATGAAAGTGTAAATAAAGATAAGTGTCCAATGATAGGAAAAAGGATCTGTACATTAGCACAGATCTTCTTCCTGGAATTTTAAGCCACGGTAAAATGATAATTACGAGGACAATTCAGCAACAGGAAAAGTGCTTATGAAAATAGGGCAAAGAAGGACCCAGAGAGCTCACCTTTATGGAGCACCTACTGTGTGTGTCAGCTCCTGCTACCTGCTTTGCTTGTCTCCCACAGGTGAGGAAACCAACACAGGGCTTGGATGACCTGGCTGAGGTCACAGAGCTCATGGTCCCAGTGTGGCTTAATTCTAAAGCAAAACTGCACCTGCGTGATGATACAATTCGTCTGCGGAGCGTGCGCCTGCTCAGCCCACATCCTTCAAGGATCTGCCTTAACCAGCCACCTCAGCAACATGCTCTCTCCTTTGGGCCAGTGTAACACATGAAACTTCCCAGGAGAAACGTCAGTCTATCCAGGCCCGCTTCCGTTTTATTTACTGATTGTGCTTTTTCTCTCCACCTAGACTGTTAGGGCCCCGAAAGCCAGACTTGAGTCTTGTTAATGCTTCGGGTCCCCAAGTGGCCCTCGGCATGCTGGGCACTGTAATAGGAGCTCGGTGTACGGGGATGGGCAAAGTAGGTTTACAGTCATGAGGATGCAAAGCAGAGAGTTTACTTTTGTGTTATTACTTATTTATTTTAAAGATTTTATTTTTTATTTTTTATTTTTAGAGAGAAGGAAAGGAAGGGAGAAAGAGAGGGAGAGAGACATTGATTCGTTGCCTCTTGCACGCCCCCAGCTAAAGACAGGGCCTGCAACCCAGCCATGTTTCCTAATTGGGAATTGAACCGGCAGTCTTTTGGTTTGCAGTCCGGCGCTCAATCCACTCAGCCACACAGCCAGGGCATGTTATTATTTATCAATTGTATTCTTTTCTATAGGAACATCTGTAAACCTACTTGTGCCCCACCCTGTATGTGTTGTCAAACCTTATTTCTCCTTCCAGCGGCAGCCAGCCTTGTGTGGGGCTGGCTGGTCACTCAAATGGGCCATGGGAGAGACTCTGGCCCAGGGCCGGCCTTTGTGCCTGTCCCTGTGAGCCCATCAAAGAACAATGTTAACATCTTCCACCTGTTACCACTTCTGCTCAGAGGAAGTGTCTTTGCCTTTGTCATATGCCAACTTTGAAAAACCCCCTTATTTTGAAATATTGTTTCATTGGGAATTACAAAGAAATGTACAGGGAGAGCCTGTGTGCCCTTCACCAACCTCCCCAATGTTAGCGTCTGCATGATTGCAGTTTCGTATCAATACCGAGAAACTGACATGGGTACAATCCACAGAGCTGGTTCAGCTTTCATCACCAGTTATACATAACTTTAAACAAAATAATCCATCTCAGAAAGTATCTTTTCCTACTTGAGCACGTTTTCTTCATACCCCTGCCTGGATACTTAGTCCACTTCAAATCTTTCCACACCATCGCTCTGAAGTCAGAGGGCCTCTCTTGTTCTGTTCCTCGACACTGCTCTTTGCTCCCTGGGCGATCTTGGGCAAATTAACTAACCTCTCTGAGCTTTGGTTTTCTCATCTGAAAATACTAACCTCATGGCATATTTTAAAAGTGCCAAGTGCTTAAATTAGGCACATAATCTAACAGGCACCCAGGAGTGTCAGCACTTCCTTCCCCCCCTCTTGGTACATAGCAAGCCCCTTCTCCTCACAATTCACTGCAAGCCTTCCCTTTGGGATAATGTTCGAAATTAGTCTCTTCTGACACTCTCCCAGCCCGTCTCTAGCTACCTCGGCGATGCCGCTCTCTGTGTGTGCGACATTTAATTAGCGTGATGCTGGTGACAGGTGCCACATGCCTGTTGAATACGTTTTCATTTCTATTTTTACCTGCCAACCGTGTAAGGTCTTTGAAGGCAGACACCTGGGTGCTTTCATTTCTGCAAGTCGACATATTGGATTGGAGCCTGGGTTTGGTGCCATCCGTAAAACAAGGATGATTGTATCGACCTCAGAGACTTTTTGTGAAGATCAAATGGATGAAGCAGTTAGTGCAGGGCCCAGACAAGCTGGAAACACCCCGCTGCTCACGACGTCACCCTCTCGGATTTGTTTCCACTGGGAGCTTCGTCTTTGGGCGTCCGAGAGGTGGTGTCTGGCTACCTCTGATTTCTTAACATCTGTTTCTGCTTCACACTCCAAGTGTAAAATAAAACCAAAAGACTCTAAGGGCCATTCTTGCTCTGAAATTCCATTTTATCCTATCCTGCCTTTTCTTGCCTACGTTGGAAAAGAGATTTTTATAATAATTATCATAATATCGATGATGATGATAATAGCTACTCATTTTTGAGTGTTTATTATATGCCAGGAGCAGTTCTAAAAACTCTCTTGTGTTAACTTACCTCCACCACAACCCTGTGAAGTAGGTTCTGGTATATCCATTTCGCAGATGAGTAGCCTGAGGCACGAAGGCTTGAATACCATGCCTAAATCTGCATAGCTTGGGAGAGCTGGCACCGGGGTGGGAAGCCGGCCTGCCTGCCTCCTGAAAAGAGCTGGGGAGAATTTTTCTTCCTGTTCTTTGTGGTTCTAGAGACAAGGAATGGAAAAACATTCTGTTTATTTTTATCTACGACTCGCTTGCAGAATTTTACCAAAGCCCAGGGAAGCTTACCCTAGGAAAGACTTGAAGCCCTGACCTTACATCAATGAGACACATCTCTCTCTTTTTGAATCCCCACCCTCGAGGAAGGTGGCAATCAGATAAGCCAGCGGGGCTGGAAAGCAGCCAGCAGCATGTTGGAAGCGCAGAGAGCTCCGAAAGGTCAGGCTATTGACAGTGCCCGGCTGCCTGGAAACGCAGACACACACTGGCCCACAGTGTCTCCCCAGGGAGAATTCAGCCGCTGTTTGACTCCACTTCCAATGAAACCTGTCTGGACTCTGCCTCCTTCCCCAAACTCATGTTCCTCAGCACTTCCGCTTGGTCTCTCCAATCCCGAATCTCCCCCAGACAAGGGGACGCAGGTCCTGGCCCCTGCAGATGCCCGCCCCTCACCCACCCACGGCCGCAGCCTCACCACGCCGTGTGACTTCGTTATCCGCACTAAAACCAAACCGGGCTCTCCCAGTATGGTTCCCGGCCTTAATTACCAAGGGCAAATTGCTGCATCATTTAGAATAATGAAAAATTGTAAATAGCAATGGAAAGTGACTAAATAAATCAGCGTCTGGTCAAAAGGTGGAATAGTAAGTAGCCATTAAAGTGAGGGTCTGAAAAATATTTCATGGGAAGATAGATGCTCACAATGTAAGAAGAAAATAGGTTTTAGCACTATACCATATGATCCCAATTTTATGCATATATTGTAAAAATATGCCTAAACACAGAAACAAAGACTAGAACACATGCACTAAAATTTTCATAATCATGAATAGTGTGATTGTAAGTGATATTTATAAATGTTTTCCCCTTTGAGGGCAGTTGGTTTTCGCTTTCATGGATTTTCCAGTACTTACTAGCTCGCTACACCCCTAGAGATCAGCTCAAGTCTTGCTTCTTCCAGGAAGCCTTCCTGGACTCATCGAACTCCCAGAGATTTCTTCAGTCGTTTGAACTCCTTAGTCTCACTGTGATACATCGTCACATTTGACTTTAAATGTGTGTGTTTGTCTTGTGTCCTCGATAGAGAGTGAGTTTTTTGATGTCAGAACCTATATATTTTTTAACTTCCTCCTCTTCCTCACCCTACGCAGTAAATACAGTGCAAACAACTGAGGCTCCAGTAACATCAGACAGATGCAAGGCCTGGTGCTCATCTGAGGCACTTGAGTCTGATGGCCTTTCCCTCTGAACTTTGTTCTGTTTCCTCCAATTCATTTGAAAAGGGTGCCTGTGCCATTGGCCCTGGGTTGGAATTTATTGTAAATTGTTTAAAAAGCATTCATTTTGCTTTGGTAAGGATGATCAAATCCAACCCTTGCCTCTACAAGGGGATCGTAAAGTTAAGGAAATAAATATGAACTATTCTGAGCAAAAAGGCATTTTTCCTAGTGAATGAGGATAATGGCATTGGTGTTTATAAAAAGGAAGCCAGGGGCCAGGAGAGGAGGTGACTTCCCTGGGCCTCACGCTGATCAAAGGCTTCTCACATCACGCTGCTCTCCTCGGGTCCTGCTGGGCGCGGGATACTGCACCGAGGTCAGGAGGCAACGAGACCTGAAGAACGTACAGTTTATCTGAGGGGGGCAGATATGAGTCAGTGGAATAACTTAACCTGAGCGCACAGCGGTGGGAGGCTTATAGGATGACACGGAGCGAAGTGCATGCCGAAGGCAGCTGGGCAGGGGGAAGTGCCTAAGTTGGAGGGCGGGTGTTATTAACTGGAGGGCTTCCAAGGGGGACATAGCAGGTGCCGGGGCCTGGGGACCCCTGGCAGGGTGATTTCAAGGCCTCGGCTCAATGGCTGTGACCCTCCTGCCCCTTCACCATCTCTAGTTTCTGCCCTGTCCCTGTCACCAGAGTGTCCCGACATCCACAGGTGCGGGACTCCCTGGGGCTGGCATGGCTCCCCACCCCCACCCGCTACTTCTCCTCCCACCTCCCAGGCCTCGCACTCCGCTCTCTGCTGAGGCCCAGCCATGGCAGAGGAAGGCCACGGCCCCTCCACCCCCGGCTCTGCGGGGCATCTCTTGCTGAATACTAGGTTGAAGGGCTGACATTTAACGTAACCGTGAGCCACCTGAACTGCTTGACTGCAAAGCAAACTGAATCAAGCCCAAGATTTGCTTAAAACTATGCATAGAATGAATCAAAGCGAGGAGACTGGCCAAGTGACATTTGCAAGGACTGGATCCCAAGTGTCAAAGAAATGTCCTCACGATGGTGGCTAGGGCAAAGCAGAGCACGGAATGGATCTAAGAAATTGTTGAGGATACGTTTTGGGGAAAGTGCTAGGAGAATTAGGGGAGCTTCATGGCAGAGTGGTGGGTGCTATGTGACTTTGGGTAGGGCATTTAACCTCTTCGATCCTTTTGGTTTTTAATCCTCACCTGATATGTTTATTTATTTGAGAGAGAGAGAGAGTAATGGTGGAGGTGAGGGTGGGGAGAGAAATATCAGCATGAGAGACTTACATCGATTGGTTGCCTCCCATACATGCTCGACCAGGGATCGAACCTGCAACCTAGGTGTGTGCCCTGACCGGGAATAGAAACTGCAGTGCTTTGGTGTACAGGACGATGCTCCAGCCGACTGAGGCACCCAGCCAGGGCCTGATCCTGCTTCTTTATCCATCCAATGTGAACAATAGTAATACCTTAGTGATTGTTATAAAAATCACCTGAAATATTTGTGAAGTGCTCAGCCTAGTGCTTAGCACAGATCAGTCCAGGTAGCAGGATCAGGCAGGCAGAGCAAACGAGAAACAGGCCTGTGGTGCATGAGAGCCATGGGGGACAGGTGCTGCTGGTGGGCCAGAGGAGAGGTCCAGAGCCCATGGGGCTGCCAGCTGCAGTGAGATCGGCTGTCCGGTGCTGCACTGGCAAAGAGCTGGGCCAGTGTCTCATCCTGGCTGTGCGCCAGGATCAGAGCGGAGCACCTGTGGCCCCTCCTCAGAGGTGCAAGGGTGCTTCTGATGAGCACTCAGGGCAGCACCCGCAGGCCACACCTGGGGCACAGTGAGCGGGGAGCCAGCATGTGGCAGGGCAGGGCAGAAGGGACACTGACCCTGTGCTACCCACCGCTCAAAGCCACCTCACCCCTCCCCCGGTCCTGTCCTGGAGAGCGATTGGCTCCATGTGCCCAGCCTTCAGAGCCCTAGGTGATGGCCACCCCAGAAGAGGCTGGGCAGGATTCAGGACCTGGAGCCAGCGGTTCTCCCGCCGAGCTGGAGACCTTCCTGGGGGAACTGTCCTGCAAGCACCTGGAGGTCTCGAGAAACTTCCCTTCTAGTGCAGGAGACAGAGTGCAGACACAGAAGAAATGTGTCAGCTGGTAAAAAGAGTCACGAGGAGGAATAGGTGAGGGCTATACATTAAAGGAGAGTGGTGGGCAGGGAAGTCCTCCACAGCTAGGGGACATTTAGGCAGACTCCACAGGGTGAGCGGTGAGGGCGCCAGGAGACAGAACACTCCAGAGATGGAACATTCAGTGCTAGGAGGCCCCTGCGGTTGGGCAGGTGAACCATCGGGAGACGGCAGGAGGGGCAGGGCTGCTGGGGCGCGGCTAACCATCATTAGAGTTTCAAGCTGGAGGAAGCCAAGGCAATCTTGTCGTTGGGCAGCCTGCTAATCCCCACTGATGCGACTTCTTCAGTAACCAGAGCAGCAGTGTTGGCTGTATCACATTCCCTCTCAAACTTAAAATAGGTATGAACACATTCGTGACAGAAGAGGCTCCTCCATGGACTGACTCTCGGCGTCCCATTTCGGAGCTGCCAGCTGTGATCGCCAGAGAGTAAGAGGTTGGAGAGCACTCTCGCAGAAATAAAGGGGTTCAGAATTTAAAAGGTTTTTTTTTTTTTCTTACAGGCACATGGCTGTGAGTTAAGGCTGCACCTCTTTCTGTGTACTAACATTAAGAATAACTACCATCAGGTACTGGCAGGGTAGCTCAGTTGGTTAGAGCACCAGTCCCTTACGCCAAGGTTGTAGGTTTGATCCCCAATCAGGGCACGTACAAGAATCAACCAATGCATGCATGAATAAGTGGAACAACAAATGGATCTCTCTCTCTCTCTCAGAAAACAAATACTATCAGAAGCAAGATTAAAGAATATATAAAATGTATCCCTTAATATTTAGTAACAATGAACTGTTTCTCATAACTTTTCAATGTCTTCTATTCTTTGTGTTCCACACACACACCCCTCCCCTGGCCTGGCCTGTTTGTGGTTACTTTGATTTCACCTTCTCCTGGTTGGAAGCTTCGTGGGGGTGCCTGTGCCAGCTCTTTGCCTTATCAGAGAGGAGGACTTTGTCTCCCGTGTCAGACTCTGATTACGGACCCACCTGGGAAGTGTGGGGTGCTGCTCTGAGCTTTCTGCCCTCTGGCCGAGATCCCCAAAATCACTTTCACCGCATGATCACTTTCACCGTGTCTAAAGTGGATCAGATAGGATGGCGAAGTAATAACCAGAGGTTATTTGGGAAGCTGCTCCCGCCCTGTGCCGCCCCCCCCCCCCCGCAGGCCCTGCACAGAGGTCCCTACACCCCAAGCAACCGAAACGGGTTTGTGCTTTCTCAACAAGTCTGGGTTTCCAACAACCGTGAGCCTGGCCCCTGTCCAGTACAGCTCCTGCTGCTGGGCCCTCCAGAAAGGTCCGAGGAAGGGACTGACACAGGTGTTTTAAGTCCTACCTTCTCCGGGTCTCTATTTGCTCCTGCCCTTAACACACAAAGGGGACAGTGAGGAGGGAGGCTGCTGGGACACCTGGGAAGGAGGCTCCCTGATGGCGGTGCTGGGGGAAGGGCAGGTTAGCTCCTGGGCTTTGGGGCCCAAGTTGCCCTCTGGAGCTGTCCTATCTAGAGAAATAACCCAGTGCCAACCTTCTCCCGGGCAGAGATGCCAGGCCAGCCCAGCAGGATGGAACCTGGAGAGCTGCCCTCGCCAGGCATGGCCATAGACCGAGGGAGGCTGGGGGCACACAGCCAGCCCTGGGATTGGGGAGGGATGTCACGAATCAGCTGTCTGATACCCTGCCCTCTTGGGGTGCCCCTGGGCTTCCCCAAGGATACACCTATTCCTTCATAGGGGAATCACCCCTAGAACCCAAATCTGCAGTCCTTCCTCCTCCTGATGCTGCACCCCCGCCCCAGCGAATCACAACTCCCAGAGCCCTCTTCTCCGCCCTGTGTGAGGCTCTTTGTGCGATTAAAGCAATTCCCACTGAAGCAGTTGATTCTTTTCTGAACAGCCCAGGGACCTGATCCCTCCAGAGCGTATTTGCATTCCAAGTAGAGAGTTTGTACAAGCAGAATTCGGTGTTGATTGGTAGAAATGGGGGGCAGTTGTTTGGGGAGGAGACTTTCCCAGGCGCTGCCCTGCTCTCCTCTCCCCTCCTCCACAGACAGGGCCCACTTCCCCACAGGCGCTGAGGGGTGCTGGGTGGTGCCGAGGGTGGGGGCAGGGGAGGTTCCCGCTCCTGCTGAGGGTTACAGAACAGCAGCGGCTCCCCGCCGGCTCCATTGTCTCTGTCCATCGGACACGTTTTATGGAGGGACCTAAAATGGTCAACTTTGGCTTTCCCCAAGGTTTGCTTTATTGTCATCGATTTCCTAGCACTATCACTTCACAGCACCTAAAGCTTTCTAAAAGCGTGTCCCATTTTTCGTTGGGCCACAGCCTGGTGGGTGGAGGCGGCTGGCACGGACAAGCGCAGGCTGCCAGCCCGAGGCCCCGCCCAGCTCTCAGATACCACGGTTTCCAGACACCGCTGTCGAGCTGCCTTAAAGATGCACTTTCAAATGTTAATAATTAATGGTAATGTTAATTTATCACAGTGCCACCTAACATCCTGTAATGGAAATGGTCCCTGGAGAGAGAGAAAATGGAGGATCAGGGAAGGAAAGAAGTGGGAAGAGCAGGGGCATCGTAGGAAGAGCTGCCACTCACCAAGCTGTCTTCTGGGGCTGGGGCAGGTTCCTGAGCGGCGGGAGGCAGTTTTATAGTCCCGTCTCGGTTTCACAGTGTGCGTGCGTGCATGTGCGTGTGCAGGGAACAGTGGAATACGCGGGGGCAGCAGGGGACCCATAGGTAAGCTCCCACCCCAAAGCCTCACCCCTCAAAATGCTCCTCCGTAGCCTGGCACCACGAGCTGGTCTGCTGGCATCGCCCTTGCATATGACACTGTGTGTGACCCCAAGCGAAAGACATGAAGCAAGCAGGGCAAGTGTTTTGGAAAGCAGAGAAGTAGTGGGAGACGCCAGCCCTGGGGAAAGATGAGACCCTGCACTCGGACAGAGGGACCTCTATGCTTCCAGAGGGGCCTTGGCTCCTTACAAGCCGCCCTGGCCTGGTTCCCAGGCCACCTCCGCCTGGCCCAGGGGCTGTGCTCACGAGTTTCTCTCCTTGCCGTTCCAGGTGTGTGTGGCTGCTGTGGAGCCCTACGCCCCAGGTACAAACGGCTGGTTGACAACATCTTCCCTGAGGATCCCGAGGTGCGTGACGTCTCCAGCTGGCATTGCGCTCATTCTTTCCATCTCAGCCCATCCCAGGTTCTGAGGGCAGCAGCGGGGGAGGGTGGGCCTCCAGGGCCCCTTGTCCCCGGCCCCTCCAAGAAGCCGCTGGGGAACCGAGACCTCTCTGAAGTCAGAGTCTGCAGAGGGCTCTGAAAGTCAGTTCTGGCGTGCTTTGGGGCGTCGCTGAACAAACTGAGACATTGCTCTCGCTCATGGCTCTCTGGCTGATAGTTCCTGGAGCTGCTAACTTTCTCAGTGGTACCACTTCCTGCTGCTCAGCATGAGCACTTCCCTTCCTGGGGTTGGGCTCAGGAGCCCAGGTTTTCTCCCAGCTCCCTGCGACATCTGCCAGGTGTCTGCCAGGTGTCTGTCTGGGTGTGCACACACAGGGCACCTGGCTTCTGGGCTCCCCCATCGGGCTGCATTACATGCGTGGTTTTAGGAATGTAAGACCTGATGTGCTTGACCTGCTCTCTGGGAATCAACGGCCTCTTGGTGCTGGGTGGTGGGCAGCCCCATTCCAGCATCCTCTGGAGAATTCCCTGAGTTACAGAGCTGCCTTCTTTCTGTTCATTTCTTTGGGCTGGATATCCAACACCTTTTACTTCTGAGTCACTTTCGATGAAGCATTCATGTACACACATACCTATGTACACATGCATGTATATACACACATTTATACGCACACATTTACGCACACCCATATACACACACACAACGCATGTTCATTTACATCACTTAGTAGTTTCGGTGACAGCCGACACGCTCTGGGCTCGGTTGTGAGCTCCTGGGGGCCAAAAACTGAGTTTCAGTCGTCTCTGTATCCCCGAAATCTGCATGTTCTCCGTCATACACATAATGGCACTCTGCTAAATGTCTATTAAATTGAATTAACATTTACCTTGAGACTCGAACCCTTCTGGCCAGAGTAGGCCCACGGACAGCAGGAGTGGTCTGTCTTTCACAGGATGGCCTGGTGAAGACCAACATGGAGAAGCTGACCTTCTATGCCCTCTCAGCTCCGGAAAAGCTGGATCGGATTGGCGCCTACCTCTCCGAGAGGCTCATCCGTGACGTGGGTCGTCATCGATACGGGTGAGCCGTAAGGGAAAGTGGAAAAAATATTTTCTGAAACTGTGTCACATTTTTAGCGTAAAACATAGGGTCCTTCTATGAAAATGGTAGTAGACTGGATGACCGAGTGGGCTGAGAAAATGCAGACTGGGACGGAGGGGTGGGTCCCACAAGCTCTTCTAAAGGGGAATAAAAGTTGACGCTGTCACCAAGGTTCGGGGAGAAGCGGATGTTGGCTTCCTAGGAGCATCCCTCGCCCAGCATCCATTTACCCTGTGTCTCCATCTAGAAGCCCTCGAACATGTTCTGGGGCCTTGAAAAGCTGGTCTGACCCAGAACGTGCCAGTGTTCTCCTCAAACCCACCCTGCCTCGTTCACCTCACTCTCTCAAAAGCAAGGAGGGTCTGTCTGTGTTCTAGAGAGAAGGCAAGATTAGGGATAATTTGTCCATGAAAATAAATTCTTAAGTGAAATATTCATCAGTCTTCTGAGAAGGACTGGCTGCGTTTAGCAGAGAAAAGAAATCTTTAAGAAAATGGCTCGTCGATAGATTTAACTGTTTAAAAATTTAGATATTTGATGTCAAAAAAGAAACCATCAACATTTAAAAGACAAACAATGAAGTGTTTTTTTTTCCAAAGCAGACAAAGGATGCAGACTCTTATTAGTGGCACATACCAAGTAGTGGGGGTGGAACGGGGAAGCTGAGGCACTGGCAGGTTTGAGGCGGGGCCCCGGATAACCAACCTGCAGAAGAGGGGCTAGAACCGGCAACAAGTGTGGGATGGAGTTCAACGAACCTGCAATTGAAAATGCGGATGAAATTCCAAGACACCACCTTCACTTATCCGATTGTTTTTCTGCGTATATGGTATTTTGAGTATTAACCAAGTGATGGCAACATGAGAGGCATTTTCATTCTTTTCCAGAAGAAGTGCAAATTGGTTGAACTTTTCTAGAAAGCAGTTTTGAACTACGTGAAGCGCTTTGGAAGCACCACACCCTTTAACCCGTCCATCCGTCCACCCCCAGGAACGAGTCTTAGCTATCGCCTCGCTTTGCACGCAAAGATGTCTATTATGCTGGTTTGTGATGATAACTAAAATGGGGAAATACCTCAAATGTCCAGGAAGAGGAGAACGGTTTAGTAAAGTATAGTGTTTATCACTGAGGAAATTCTAGTCAATAAAATGGTATTTATAACCATGGTTTTCATGTAATATGGAAAATTCCTCAAGTAAATGGAAAATAGAATACAGGTTAATGATCAGGTTAAAAATAAGTAACAGCTCCGACTGATGTGGCTCAGTGGATTGGGCACCAAACTGTGAACTGAAATGTCACTGGTTCAATTCCCAGTCAGGGTACAAGCTTGGGTTTCAGGCCAGGTCCCCAGCTGGGGGCCTGTGAGAGGCAACTGACCAATGTTTCTCTTGCACATCAATGTTTCTCTCCCTCTCTTTCCTCTCTCTAAAAGTGAACAAATAAAATCTTTTTGAAAAAATCTCAATGCCTAGAAAATAGAGTAAAAACAAATGTACCATAAATGTTAAAAGAGTCCTCATTTTGTGAGCAGTGTGGCCGGGGTTTATTGGTTTTGATTTTTCTATTTCCCCTTTGGGTGTGTTTCCTGAAGGCTCTCTACTAAGCGTGTGTTACCTGCACAACGAACAGGCTGAGCAGGGGACGCGCGTGTCGGCCGCCCCACCGCGACTCTGTGCGGGGCTGGACGTGAGAGAACCCTCCGCTGTTCCTGGTGGCACTGCCCGCAAGGCAGGGGGTGGAGAGGAAGGAAGGGCAGATTCAGGGCGGTTGTTTCCAAGGCCTTTTTTATCGAGTTTACTGGGGTAACGCTGGTTAACAGAATTCTACGTATTCCAGGTGTAAACGCTGCAACACATCCTCTGTACGCTGTACTGTGTGCTCACCATCCCCAGTCAAGTCTCCGTCCGTCACCGTTTCCCCCGCCCCCGCCCCCTCCCCCCGCGCTGCCCTGCCCCGCAGTCACCGCTCTGTTGTCCGTGTCCCTGACGGTTTTCTTTTTCAAATGGTTTGCTCAATCCCTCCACCCCCTCACCAGCTCCCGACGGCTGTCGGCCTGCTCCCTGTCGAAGAGTCGGTCTCTATTTCGCCATTATGTCCATCCTTCCTTTCTCCTGGGGCGGACGCTTACTCTCCTTCAGTCTGGGTTACGTCAGTGGCCTTGGAAATGTCTCCCTGCTTCCCACCTTTTCTGGTCTGGTCCTTCCATTAGTACTGCGAGCTATGATCTTCAAAACACGATCTGAAGCCAGGCTTTCCTAGCTCCTTTAGAATAAAATCCACACTCTTCAACTTGACTTCCAGAGTCTTCCCCAGCCTTCCCTTAATTCATCATTCCATCCAGACATTCCCACCAGGCCCACCAGGCCCGCCTCGCCTGCTCTGGACCAACTCTAGGTGGACTGGCTGTCAAGCCCCCCAGCTCTCTGCTCGCTCCCCTTGACCTTCTCCGAGCGCCCCCACCACGGCCCATCAGCCCCACCTCCCTGCAAGGCCTCTTCCCGCCGGTGAGGAGGATGGACAGAGAACAGAGTGAGAAGGTTTGCCTCGCACCAACAGCGCGTGGCAGCCCACACGGCTGCAGGGCCCAGCAAATCCGAAACCAAGCTATCCCTGTATAAACGTAAGACCAAACACTGTTCCTTTCTAGGATCGTTTTAATAATAAAATTAGGTCAGACTCTCAAGAAAAAGGACACGAATACAGTGTGCATGCCGATTATATAAATCGCCTTGACATACAACAAAGCAGATTCACGCGCGTGAAAATGACTTTGTGCTGGACTGAACCTAAAACCAGTATGTGAGCGATAACATTAAACATTGAATACTACTTTTGCCTGCCCTCTCAGTGAAAACATCCTGTGGCCAGCAGAGCCACTTAGCATCATTCCACTGCCCTCAGAACTGCAATTCAAAATTGGCATCGTTCTGTTAAAAATGGCCATTGCCACATCTAAGTATTTATAGCCTTGGAAGCCTCACTGGGGGCTCTGATCGTAAACATTTAGAGAAGGAGAATCTGTTGGAGCCGAGGTCTCTCCTCCCCCTCCCCGTCCTCTCCTACCCAGCGCCTCACTCATCACCACCCCTTCCTTGTCACTGATGGTTGGGAAGAGCAGAAAATCTGCGTGCAGAAAGTCCACGGGGCTGCGTCTCCTTGCCTTCGTGCAGGCGTCTGTGTTTATGGTTTGACCACATGGACACGATCCTTAGCTATTGGACCCAGTGGCAAAGCCGCCCTCCTCTGCCCCACAGCCCCCCTGCCCCACGGCTGCGCTGCAACTGTGTGTGAGGCTGTGCCCCTGTGTGCGCAGCATCAGGGAAGGCAACCAGATGCGGGCAGAGGGAGCACAAGTGTGAAATTCAAGGTGCTTTTCATTGGCATGGACGGTGATGGGTGGTGCATTAGAAGAGCAGGAAAAAGCAAAACTTCCTCATGTTTTTCTCCTTCCTCTTTGTGCGTTTCCCATCCAGTGTAGCCGTCGGCTAGCACACCCCTAGAAACAGCAGAGAGAGGCAGGTAAGAGCAGTGCTGCAGGGACAGGTGACAATGACCGGAGAGCATTGACCTTGTACAGACACCATTTACATTCTGCCAAGCTCCCCGGTGCCCGGAGCCCTGGGGGTGGAGATGCCTGCACCAGCAGGAACAGGCTGCTCGCCGGGGAGCCTGGCCCCAGAGCTGACCTGGTGGGGCTCCCGAAAGGTTCACATTCTCCAGAAGGACCTTGAACCTGGTTGGAAGACAGGGTTGACCCTTCAGAGATACCACAGATTCCTACTAGATGAGGAGGTTCATCCTTCCCTCTACTGGCTGAGGTCAGCCACTAATTTTGGGGCCCCTAAAACCTCAAAGGTTCTGTCCAGGAGTGGGGCTGACCAAACACGTTCAAGTGGCCCAGAAGTTCTTTGTCAAGGCCACTGCTCTTTAAGTGATTCTTGAGCAACGGCTGGCCTTGCTGAAGCTGCCCCTTCTCTCCTGCCTGCTGGGCCTCGTCTCCAGGCCTGGGTGTGTCTTTCCTCTCCAACTAAGGCTGCCTCCTGGATTTTGTCTGCCTGCTTCTCCTTCCCACGAGGCTTCCTTGACTCATGGGACCACTCCTTACCAAGCACAGGGTGTTCAAGGAGAACCAGCTACCTATTCTGGGTTCAATTCGAGGCACTGCTTGCCTCATTCCCACACACCAGAGCCTCTATGTGTTTTCCTCAGTTTTTATAACTCACCTGCCTTGACCCTTGATCCTGAGTTCCAGCTGTTACAACCCGCCAAGTGTCCTCTCCAGAGCTTGCTTGCTGCCCGTGGACCCCAGTCCACCCTGGATTCCTTGGGTCCCACCCTCTTCACCTGCTGGGAAGCCTTGCTAGTATATTTGCGGCCTTTGCTTGTCACCTGCTGTTGTGGTTTGTAACTGTTCTTGCCTTGTCGCTTGGGCCCCTGAAATGAGCTAGCCCTTAGCACCTCCTTCCTGTTCCATTCTGCTCCAAGTACCCAGCCCATCAGTTCGATTTCCCAGACCTACTGCTACCCTGGACACCTTCCAGGACGCTTCCAGGACGCAAAGCCCAGGTCAGACCTCCGCGAAGACCCGCCTGCCTGAGCCGGGCCCCTCCCTCAGTTGGCACCCTGAGAAGCCTGCGTTCTATTTCCTGTGCGACTATAGGACACCCCTGGAAGGTTATGATAAGGAAGGGCCAAGGCAGCAAGCCCTGGGCTCAGGAGTTCCCAGGTTCCACTGACTTCTTCTAATCTAAGACGCTTTGAAAAGTTCAAGTTCATAATTACAATCCTTCCATCCTCAGAACTGGAATCAAAGATGGGGAATGAAGGGTAGTGTGTCCAAACAACTAGGCCTTAATCTTCTTTACTTTTCAGTTTCACTTCTTCATAATTTTGACTTTCCCTCAAAATTTCCACTCCTGGTCAGTAGCCAATTTTTTTTTCTTGCAAAGGATAGTTTTTTTCTTATCAGGATTTTTCTGGGAACTTTTTACAGGAAAAGGAAAAGAAGCAATCTAAGATCTGGGGTTTGGAAGGCCTTCTAGTTTCTTCTCTTGCCAAACCCCACCCCACCCCTTCCTTTCCTCATTTAAACTCTGTAAAATAATGGTGAAACCTTCCTACAGAAGGATTCTGGGATGATTCATCAGTGAAGCGAATTCCACGCTGCCTGCCCCCATTTCCCACCTGCCACGTTTGATTTCCAGAATGTGTCCAGGTTTGTCTGCAGGGAAAGTCTGTCCCCTTTGGAAGGGCCCCAGGCCTGTAAGATTTGGTCTGCTTCACTGGCCCGCACAGTGGACCTGGAACATGCTGGGGCTGGATGCCCAGGGCACAGCAGGTTTCTTGGACTGTGACTCTAACAGCCTCTGAAGGTCAAAGCTATAACAAGAAGGGCAAGGCTACCGTGAGCCAGGAATGGCCGGCCCCTGGATCAGGGAGGAATGGCAACTTTGTTCACTGAAGGAGCTTGAAGGCCCAGTGCCGTCTTTGTGTTTAAAAGATACTCTGATCCATTTGCACATGTGCCCAGGGATGACAATTTCATGATATTGAATAATATTTTAGTCTCATAATATTAAATAATAATTTAACCATTGTTGAAAGTTCACATAGATAAAAGAAATAAACATTTTATGAGTGTGGACAGGAGAATTTCAGAGTAGAGAGGCTGTTTCTTGTAGTTTCTCCATGCAGAAGTTAGCTCAAGGGTACCTAAGAGACGGATTCTGTGTCTCAAAATAAAAATTTGGAAGATGCCATAACTGCTGGTTACTTTATACACTTGTATTTGCAAAGCTGACTCATATGCAAGACAGTTTTGACACACAACAAATGAAACTGAGTTATCGTGGAGCCTCGTGTTGTGGGCAGTGCCATTCCTATGAAAATACCAATGACATTCTTCTCAGAGCTAGAACAGATATCCTAAGATTTATATGGAACCACAGAAGACCCCAAATAGCCAAAGCAATCTTGAGAAAAAAAGAACAAAGTTGGAAGTATCATGTGCCCTGGTCTCAAACTATACTACAGAGCTATAGTAATCAAAACAATATGGTACCGGCACAAAAAACAGACACATAGATCAATGAAATAGAAGACAACTCAGAAAAAAAAACCTTGCTTTTAAGGTCAACTAATTTATGATAAAGGAGGTAAAACTATACACTGGAGTAATGAAGTTCTCTTTAACAAGTGGTGTTGGGAAAACTGGACCACTGGCTTATCCCATATGAAAAAGTAAACTCAAAATGCCTTGAAGACTTCATTGTAAGCCCTGAAACCATAAAACTCCTAGAAGAAAACATAGGAAGTAAACTATCTGACATCAGTCTGAGTAATATCTTTTTGTTAGTATCCCCTTGAGCAAGGGAAACAAAAGAAAAAATAAACAAATGGGACTATATCAAACTAAAAACCTGCACAGCAAAGGAAACCTTCAACAAAACAAAAAGGCAACCTACTGAATAGGAGAATATATTTGCAAACGATATATTATGATAAGGAGTTGATATCCAAAATACATAAGAATCTCATACAACTCAATAAAATAAATAAACAGTTCAATCCAAAAAATGGGCAGAGGACATGAAAAGACATTTCTCCAAGGAAGACATATGATGGCCAACAGACATATGAAAAGATGCTCAGCATCACTAATCATCAGGAAAATGCAAATCAAAACCACAATGAAATACCACCTCACAACACAATGGCTACTATCAAAAAGTCAACAAATATGTTGGTGAAGATGTGGAGAAAAGGGAATCCTCATGAATATTAGTTGGGCTGCAAACTGGTATAGCCCCTATGGAAAGCAGTATGGAGATTCCTCAAATAACTAAAAATAGATATACCATATGACCCAGCAATTCCACTACTGGGTATTTATCCAAATAATTTTAAAATATACATGCACCTTCCTTTGTTCATTGCAGCATTATTTACAATAGCCAGGATATAGAAGCAATCTACTTGTCCATGGATAAATGACTGGATAAAGAAGCTGTGGTATATCACACGCACACACAGGAATATGATGCAACAATTAAAAAGAATGAAATCTTGCCATTTGTGACAATACAGATGGATCTAGGATATTATGCTATATGCCAAGTGAAATAAGTCAGGCATAGAAAGACAAATACCATATGGTTGCACTTAAATGTGGAATCAAAAACACAAAACAAAACAAAACAAAACAAGTGAACAAAATAGAAACAAAAAAATAGAGACAGAAGATGGTTACCCGCAGAGAGGGGGTGGGAGTGTGGGCGAAAAGGGGAAGGGAAATATAGTCAATAATATTGTGATGAGTTTACACAGTGACAGGTGATACTCAAATTGGTGGGGTGATCAATCACACTGTGAAATATAAAAGTGTCAGATCACTGTGTTGTACCCCTGAAACAGGTGTAACCAATATGAGATTGTATACCAACTATATACTTAAATTTAATTTAAAAAGTAATTTGACCAAAAAAATAGAAGTAAAACAGAAGACATCCCTGGCAGGTGTGGCTCAGTTGGTTGGGGGGTTGTTCTGCAAACCAAAAGGTCGCCGGTTTGATTCCTGGTCAGGGCACAAGCCTGGGTTGCATGTTTGGTCCTGAGTCAGGGCGCCTGCAAGAGGCAACCGATCGATGTTTCTTTCTCACATGGATGTTTGTCTGCCTCTGCCTCTCTTTCTCTCTCCCTTCCCCTCTCTTGAGAATAAATAAAGGAAAAAAAAAAACTTTAAGAAGACAAAGACTAGCTGACCAAGGATTTTTCAATATTTGTCTGACGTTCGCAGGTGGATATGATTTGGACTGCAACATAAAGAGCAAGTCTTTGAGTCCACCCTCTAGAGTACAGACAGCCTCTGGACCTGACTTCGGAGTAACAGGAGGCTGCAACACCTTAAGGGCCCGTGGGGAGCTCTCTGCCATAACCTTAAGAGGGGTCTTTTGCTACTTGCCTTTGACTTAACCTGACCCTTAGCACCTCAGTTAGGTTTGGGAGTTCTCTGTTCACTTGGCCTCCCCCGAGTTTTCTTTGGATGAGGAAGTGCTTCTCTTTTCCACATGGTTTGGCTCCACAGGGAGAGGACTCGCACCCCTGTGATGGGCACCCACGCCCACACTCTGAGTCCGTGAGGGTTTGTGAAGTGCTCGCTCTGGCAGGATAGAATTGTCTCAACTCTCACTTCTCTCTCTCCTATGAAGTCAGTCGCTTGGTTTGCTGCGGATTGCTCAGGACTCACCTCTGCTTGCACCGTCCAGCTCCTGAACCGATTTTCAGGTACTCGTGAGATTCAGGGCATAAAGAGAGTCAGGAACACAGCGGCTCCAGCAACATGCAACTGTTTTTTCTCTCTCTGGTGTAGCAGTCCACACTGGGTCTGTGGGCTCCTCACCATGCAGCCATCTGAGGGCTTTCATCTCTGGGTGTCTTTGCAACCGGCAGGAGGAGGGACAGAGATGACACAGAGGACAATCCTGTCTTTTTAGCAAGTGATGCTGACACTGCTCAGCTCACTCCCCCTCACTTCCATGGCAGCATGTTCGTCAGGTGGCCTCGCCCAGCAGCACGAGAGGCTGGGAAATGCTCCTCGTGAGCAGCCGCAAACTCAGCTAAAACTCTAAATTACTACGTGAAGGAGGTGAAAGGGATTCCAGGGGTGACCTCTAGCATTCTGCCCTAGAAACCTAACTTCTTAAAGAAAATGATAAAGCTTTAAACCAAAATAATTTGGGGCACATTTGCAGCAGCCTCTTCATTAGAAGTTAAAAGATAACCTTTTTTTAAAAAGATGAATTGTTTTCTCTAGAATGCAAATGGTTTGTAAGTGGGGGAGTGTCTTTCCCCCACTTCCTTCCCCGACCATGCGCTCGCTTTGCCGCTATCATGGACCACGTGTTGGCGTGAGCTTCCACGTGCACTCCTAACTCTCGGTAGGCATTTGATTCCGGCATTTTTTCTTGGGATGTAAGAGAGGCCTTGCAGAAGACAATGACCACCTAGGTAATTGGAGGTTGACCTGTGAAGGCTGGTTTGGGAAGGACTGGTGTGTTTAGCATGGAGAAGAGAAGAACAAGAAAAATGAGATTTTTTTTCAAGCGGTTGAAGGGCTGGCAGGTAGGAGGAGGTTCAGCCCTGTTTCTTGTTCCTCCTGAAAGTACAATTGCGATTAATGGATATAGAAGTTATTAGGATTTGCTTGAAATAATAAAGAAGGGGGATTTTTTTAGTGTGATTATTGACTTTAGAGAGCAGGGAAGGGAGGAAGAGAGAGAGAAACATTGATGTGAGAGAGAAACATCGATCGGTTGCCTCTTGTACCCACCTTATTGGGGACCAGACCTGCAACCTCACCAGGACTCAAACCGTGACCAGGAATCAAACTCACAACCTTTTGATTTACAGAATGATGTTCCAGCCAACTGAGTCACACCAGCCAGGGCTAAAGAGGTTTTTATTTGGTTGTCAAAAAGCAGGATGGGCTGACTTAACTGGTAAGCTAGTCACCGTCGGATGTTGCATATTCCTAGTGCTAGAGGTATTCACTCAGGTTTTAGACGTTTGAAGAATTGACTAGCTGGGGGGTTAGAACTGACCCAGACACCTTCCTCATAAGGTGAAAAGCACTTTAACTCTACATTTCTCTTATCCTCCATGAGGTAAAAATGCTCCCTAGGAAGGGCAATCGTCACCCAAGCGTGGTAATGCCATCAACTGTATTGTTTGCATAGATTGTCATAGAGCTTCTGAGATCTTCAAATACAGAACTTGCAAACTTTATGTTGCTTAACCTTTGCTGTTGGCTGGTCCAGGCCCATGCCAGATTCCTCGTAAACTTTGCTCATAAAGTTCTTCACGGCCTCCCACCCTGAGCTGTCTCTTTCCTCCTCTGGCGCCCTCGTGGGACACCGTACTGATTTTCTCGTAGCCCTTCTTATTTTCCCTGTAGAGGAGGTAGCTCTGCACTTAATCTCATCGTCAGCCTCTAGGCTCTTTAACTTGAAGGACTTCTTCATCCTCGGGCCCTCGGCACTGCCTAGGACAGAGCTTTTCCTCAGGGCATGCTCGACAAATACTTCTTGACCCAGACCAAGTAATTCTCCGATCTCACTGGCTTTGGGGATAGATTTTGCTTTTCTTTTGCTTGCATTTCCTCATGAAATGGTACCTTCGTCTGTCCTCAGGGTCTTCAGCAGTAAAGCGCGGGGCCCAGAGGAGCTGGCCTTTAGGCATCCTGCCAGCTCTCGTCCTCTGGGCTGGGCCGCAGCGGGCACCTGACAGAACGGCATCTGGCCATCGACGGCTTGTAGACGGGCCCCCTTTCCCGGACGCTGCCCAGGAAGCCACTGCCCCGTCACGCGGTGCGCGAGGCTGAGTGATGCGTGGGTCTGTCTCCCCAGGTCCGTGTGCATCGCCATGGAGGCGCTGGACCAGCTGCTCATGGCCTGCCACTGCCAGAGCATCAACCTGTTCGTGGAGAGCTTCCTCAAAATGGTGGCCAAGCTGCTGGAGTCGGAGAAGCCCAACCTGCAGATCCTCGGCACCAACTCGGTGAGCAGCCGCGCAAGGGGCTCAGGAGGGGGGCCTAGGGGGCCAGGGGCCGGGGGGGGGGCACCTCCGGGCCAGCATTCGGATCCATTCCTATTTGGTTGCCGACCCTGAGTACAACTCAGTGCTTGTCCCCGTGCCCCCCTTTTGTGTGACTAAGGCTGCATTTAGTTTTTATTTGAATACAAATATTTTATTTCTATATTATAAGTTATATAACTATATCATAGATATAGTACGTTTTAAAAATGAAGCTCATCATATTAAAGCACATGCTTCAAGGTTCTCGTATATTCACAAGGCTATGCGACCATCACCGTTACCCAAGGTAGTCAATGTTTATCTTTAGACTGACGATCTTCGAACCTTTTTTAGCAGCATATTTTCCCCTTAAATAATTTTAAGTGGGGCCCTAAAACAGATAAAAGTAGATGGGAAGGGATGGGAGGGGCGCCTGGCGCCCTCACTGCCTGGCCCCTGGCTCCACGGGTTGTGCTTTGAAACCTAGCCCAGCCGTGCCCCTTTCAGAACTGGAATAAACTGACAGCCGCAGGACAGAGGTGCCAGGTAAGTGGAAAGATCTCAGGGAAGCAGGGATGCAGGCTCCTGACTTAGCTCTGCCCGGACCTGGCTGGGGGGGGGGGGGGGGTGCCAGTGCGTTGTCTCCCACGGGCCTCAGTCTTCTCGCGGATTCCGTGAGCAGAGCGAACTGTCCGAGCTCCAGAACGCTGCTCTCAAAACTGTGACTGCTGTCAAGGGCGGGGAGGGTCTGGGGGCGCCGAGCCATCAGATGTGCCCGGACTCCCAGCTTCACACGGCTGTCTGTACGCACGTACTCAAGTACTGAGTGTTGCAGAGTTGAGAACTTCTGCGATTTCTCGCCCTTCCTCTTAGCTCCCCTTCAGTGCATATCTTCAGCTGGGTCTTCAGGCAGCTTGGTGTTAAAAGCTCTGATATGCAACTCTTTTACAGATATCACCCAAAAACATTTAAGGATTCCCCCCTTAATGTTCCCCTGCTGACTCTTCTGAAATTCCTTCGCACTGGTCACAGCTGCTGTCTGTTGTGCATGAGCTGACGTCACCAGAAAAGGGTCTTCCATTTTCCCAGATTCCCAGGTCTCTTCCAACTTTACTTTCTAAGACCAAAGTCGCAACCGACACCCTTCTCATTCCTCCCTCTTGGACCAGCTGCCTTTGACAAATTACATGTACAGTAGCTGAGGGTGGAGTCTTTTGTCAGGTTGCCCTGGCAACACCTTCGGATACTGTTTTACTTGTCCTGTTTCAGATAACTATGGTCTAGAAGAGAACATCTCAATGGAAAAGAAACCAGTCATCTAGAGGGCGTATCCCCACGGTGGTGAGAGGGGGGGACGCAGAAGCAGGTGGCCACCAGCTCTTGCTTTCCCCACAGCAAATCCTAGCCCTGGGTGGGCGTTTTGTTAACTATAGGCTTGTCAATCCAGGGCCCTGCAAATCCCCACCCCAGGGAATCACTGCATCAGCAAGGCAGCGAGTTTGACTAATGGTCTGCGCTGCAGACTGTGAGGGCTACGTAAGGACAAGCAATTGTAAGTATGTCAAGTCAGATAATTGCAACAGACTCAGAGTGCAGCTTCGGAGGCAGCCTTTGCTAGTGATGTCTCTCATCTGGACACTCTTCGCAGCTCTCTAAGCTGGAAGCTTCTTGGACCTTCCCAGGAAGGACATTCTTTTGCTCCTCAGCATTTTAGACCTGCCAGCACGCGAGTGCTTGATGCAATCTTAGAGAGTCGTGCCTAGGGTTTCAACTGGTTTTCCTGGGGAATTGGAGGCGTTGTGGGGGCAGCGGGGTGGGGGCTGCTGCAGGAGGAGGAACAGAAGGACTCTGTATGGAAGCTTGCAACATTTCTTTTGGATAAGGGGTTTTCCTGCCAGAAAGTTGAAAGGCAACAAGGAAGGAGGGGAAAAAAAAAGAAAGAGAGAAGGAAAAGAAAATGAAAACTAGAGCTTACCTACCACCCCCATTTTGCTGGATTTTCCCACCCAGAAACCAGGCCCTAGGAAGTCAAATAGCTCATCTGTGCTGGCATTAGAGGCGATCTGTGGTGATTTGTTCAGCTCTGTGGGGCTGTTCTCTCCTCACTGGGCCGCCCCCAGTGGGGGGGTCCTGTCCCTCGAGCCCAGCCTCGGCACCAGCCTCCCTGCGGTCACACTCACCCTGAGTCACCTCAGCCTCCTGTAGCTTTCCCCCTCAGTCCTGGTGTTGCTGTCTGGATCGGCTCAGAACAAATTTCTTACCCCTGCAGTGTCTTCAGAAGCCCAACCCCCTTTAAGGCCCCAAACCTGGCCAATGACAGTGTCCTGGAGAGCTGTGGGTACATACAGATTCCCAGGTCTCAGCCATGCCTACTAGTCAGTGTCTCTGGAGGGAGCACCTGGGAGTTCAGGTTTCGTTTCCCTGGTGGCTCTAGCAGCAGATTTGGGGACCACAGATGCATTGCAGTCTACCTGTGCAGGGTTCCCTTCTCCACCCTTTCTTCCCTCCCTCCCTCCCTCCCTTCCTTCCTTTTCTTTCCTTCTCTCTTCCTATATCCATGGTCTCTCCATGTCTCCACCCTTTTCCTTCCTCTGGTTCCTTCCCTGAGTCCAAACATAAATTCAAGTATCATCCAGTGTAAAAATAAATAAATAAACAAGAAAAAAGCCAAAATGTTATGCTGTACACAGCCGCAAAATACCTTTAGCTCGCCTAACAAACCTGTCATTCCCTGATTTAAAAAAATATTTAGTCCCAGTTCAAATTTTCCTAATAGTCCCCATATTGTCTTTTATTGCTCACTTTCCAGTCAAGATTCAATAAGGATCATGCATTTACTTTGTTTTCTGCGTCTCTTACGTCTCTTAGTCCCGGACACTCTCCTGACCTCCTTAGCTTCTCACGACATTGACCTTTTGAAGAGACCAGTTCAGTTGCTTTGTAATGGCCCCACATTCCAGGTTTGTCTGTTACTTCCTTGCAGTGTTGTTTGTTTTGTCTCCCGTCTACTGTACTTCCTGCGAAATGGAATTAGCTCTGATGGCTTGGTTGGATCCAGTTCAAGACTTTTGCCACATTACTTCATGGGGGTGCTGGGCATGACATTGAGCATCACAGCAAGAGCACCCATGTCTGGTGTCGCACCTTCACGGATGCTAAGTGCAATCCCAGGTTAGGAGGGTGACTTGGGGTCGCTCTGTTGGAAGAGCACATTTTTGTCCTTGCAGCTAGGAGTTTGTGCACCCGTGCAAATAACCCCTCCCCCGCTCGCCCTGCAGCTGATGTTTGATACGACGCGGTGGCGCCTCTCCCTGTCCAGTGCACCTCCTTCGTGCTCCCTTCACTTCCTGGCTGGCCCTGCCACGCTGGCCCTTCCCACCTGGCTCATTTTTCTTAGTTTCTGTGGCTGGCTGGATAATGGTCCTTCAGGGATGTGCATGTTCTGATCCCTGGAATCTGTGAATATTACCTTATACGATAAAAAGGACTTTGTAGATGTGGTCGAGTTAAGGATCCTGAGATGGGGAGATCATCCTGGATTATCCAGGTGGCCCCACATAGTGACCAAGATCTTTGTAAAAGAGAAGCCAGAGGATCAGCGGCAGGCAGGTGGCAAGGCAATGAAATCACAGGGATGGCGACAAAGAGCGTTGAAGGTGCTAGCCTGCTGCCCTGGAAGGTGGAGGGAGGGACTGTGAGCCCATGGATGTCAGTGGCTGCTGGAAGCTAGAAAAGTTAAGAAAACCGATGCTCCGCTGAAGCTTCCAGAAGGAGCACCCTGCGGACCCATTTAGGACTTCCGATCTCAGAACTGTAGGATGATGAATTTGTGTTGCTTTCAGCCACAGAACTGTGGTCATTCACTGCAGCAGCAACAGGAAACCAGCGCAGTTTCTTTCCATGGTTCTCTTCCTCCCCGTGCCCCTGAAGTGTCTGTGGTCCCCAAGGTTGGTTCCATCCTCTTCTCACGAGTATGTGCCACCCGTATATCCTCTCCTGTGTTTCAAACTGTCATCCAGAAAATGGAAATGCTACCATCTCCAACACCGCTGCAGAAATCAGCCCTGCTGGGGAGCAGCGGGCCTCCTGGAATTGCTTAGGGAAGCAAAAATGCAGTTCCATTCCTCCTTCTGTGGGTGAACACAGCAAAGAGGCCTGCAGTCCTGGACCGGGGAGAGTTGGCCTTCTCCCTCTGCCCAGCATCTGAAACCGCGGTTCTGTTGTTCACAGCAGGGAGCTGCGAGGCGAGGCTCCGAATGCCTGTCTGTGGGAGGAAGGGCTGACTTCTGCCTGGGGAGGCTCAGCCAGCGCCTAAGCAAAGCGAGGTCGGCCAGCTCAGCTTCCGCTTTCCAGACCAGGGGAGAGCTGGCTTTGCAGTGTCAGTATCTGGAGCTCCTCTCTGTGCTGACCCAGGCCCTTGGCACCTCTCACTTTTCACACAATCGTGGCTCCTTCCCATCTACACCTGCTCCAGCAGGCTGGGCATCCTTTGGGGCCTATGAAGGGCTGCAACTTTGATCTTGAAAGGGTGGCCCTAGCAGTACTCATGGCCTTTGAAGTGTCACGCGTTCAGGATTTTCAGTTCGTTGCTATGGAGACCTTTCACATCATTGTAATATCTTTTTTTTTTTTTAAAGAAACCAACTTTATTATTTCACAATCTCCTCATTTAGGCAAGTAACCTTTTAGAAAAGCCACTTGTAAGGTATGAACAGCAATGGTAGGGGTGAAACAGACAGATAGTTCCTGCTTGTCAAAAAATAGTGACTGGTGCACAGGTAATCTGAAGAGGGGGGAAACGCGTGGAGTGCTGACCGCAGGCCAAAAGTACCCTGGCCTGGTGGGGGTGGGGGTGCAGCTGAGGGGGAGGCTACAGCTGTTAACTGTGAGGGGCTGGTCACACCAAGTCTACAAGGCAGCCGCTGCTCTCTCAAGCCCCATTTTACAGATGGGCGACTGAGGCCCAGGGAGCCTGGGGTCACTTGCCCCAGGTCAGCTTCCTAATAGGTGGAGGCACCGGCATTCGGAAGTGCGATTGGGCCCCAGACCCTCCTCATAACCCTGACACTGTGCCGCCTGTTATGGGGGAGTGAAACCCTTACTCACTGCACCACCTCCGAGTCTCTGCCCCAGCTCAGCACGCTTCCCAAACGGACTTCCTTCCCCAGTAGGGGTGGTCCCTTGACCAGAGCCCCCATGAAGCACCCCATCTCACCCTCTGAACCATGACCACCAACGTTGCTGTTTGGCCCCCTCCTGGCAGCCCCTGGAAGACTCAGGAACAGCTTTGGGTGGGGTATTTAGGAGCATCCCTCATGGGGACACCTCAGGCCAAGGTCATTCACTGGGGCTGGTGCATCTGTCCTGTCCTTCCTTCAGGCTCGGAGAAGGGAAGCCCCTCCTATCAGGCTATCAAACCCAGGGTTTCTAAGGATGCTCGGAGACCCTCGTACCAAAAAGGTGCCTGTTTTATTATTAGCTCACATGGTGCCACCCATAGTATAATAAATGGGCACGCACCCTCTGTGCGGCACTAAGTGCAATCTCATTACCAGGCTTTGTAGCTGAGTGACAGTCCTGGTGGGCGTGGGAATGGAATGGCCGCCAGCCTGAGCCTCGAGGCCGCAGCCTCCCAGCCAGCGCTGGGCCCCAGAGACAGAGTCAGGGCAGGGCCGTCCTTCCAGCCCTTGGTTCAAGCCCACAGCCCTCTGGTTCAAAGGAGGTTGTCATCTCTCCAGCCTTGACTGACCTCCACTACCAAGGACAAGCTTCCCTACGTTTTCCCAGCAAACTGCTTAAGCTTTGTCCCTCCCGGCTGCCTCAGGACACTTCCATGTCTCCTGGTTGAGCTTTCACTTAAAGGGACAAAGGGCCCCCCATGCCTGTTTTCTACCCTTTGTGGCTGTCACTGAATTTTCCAATTTCAAAAATTGATCGGAATCTCAGTTCTACCCTTACAGCTGGTGGGGGTGGGGGGGCGGGGAGGGTTGGTCATAGCAGCCTGGCCAGCACAGACAACAGCCCAGGCCATGCCACCAGGCCACGCCAGCTGACCAGCCACAGTCCTGCTTGTGGCTCCACCGCACTTTGAGGAAAGTCAAAGCTGAAGGTGAAAGGGGGCTCGAGGGCACACGGCACAGAGGTAGGGATGGATTGGGAGCAGCGTCAGGGTGCGGAGAGGGGCTGGAGAGGAAGAGAGGAGGCCAGGCTGCCCAGCAGTGATCCTGCGCTGTCTCTCAAATGTGGGTGTTGGACCATTGGACGGCCACCAGCATTTCCCGGGACTTTGCTAAAAGGTAAATGCCCGGCCCCTGTCCCAAACCGGCCCAGTGCGTCCAGCTGGTGGCAGGAATATGAGTGCTTCCCGAGCCCCCTTGGCTCTCTGGGCCATAGGGTCTGGAGAGCAGCATCCTCGCTCCCCCAGCCCCCTTCACAAGACCCAATGAAGGTCACCCCTGGCCGCTTCTCCATCCTCTACTTATCGTTCCCTGACAACATCCACCGTCCCTTGCTGTTCAAGCCGCGGTTCTGAGTCACTTGGCCTGAGGCACTAGAGGAAGCAGTCAACAGGCCCAAATGCCAGGAGAGGGTTTCAGGGCGGTGGAGGCTGCAGTGGGGTGGACTGGGGTTACCCCAGCATGACCCTGAGCAGATTACTAAATGTTTGTGGGTCGTGGTCTCTTTGCAAGCTAAGAGTAATAATAATGGCTCTCTAGCTTAGAGTCATTTTAGGAAATAAAAGAGATGATCTATGTGAAATGCTTAAGGCAGCACCTGCTATATAGAAGCTTCTGAACTTTCATTGCCATTAGCCCGTAAACCCCCCAAACCAGTGAACGTGAACTTGGGTCATTCATTCCCCTGACATGCATTGAGTCCCTGCTCTCACTAACTGTCAGAGGCAAAGTCTTGGTTGAAAGGCTTCTCCCTCATTACTGGTAGCCTCTTTTTTTTTTCCAGTCTTATTTTAACGAGTCTCAAATGTGTGCACTTTTGCATCTGCACAAGTAGTCAGTCTTATTTTAAGCTGCCTCATCATGCGTGGAGGAAATATAGTACAAGTGAAAAAAATCAGAACTTTGAATGAAGAGTGGGCTGCTCGGTTTATAAATGGGAAAACCAAAATGTAAGAGAACTTGCATGTCCCACTCAAAGGCCACAGCACCAGTCAGCGTGGGCCTGCGGTCAGAGCCCCCTGAAGCCTCACGTCCCCTCTGGGTGGGCAGACGGCCAGCCCGAGCCAGGCTTCTGCTGTGGGGAGTGCAGCCTGGGAACATCCTGTTCATGGTCAAGGGCAGCAATGCACCCAAACTGAGCTTCAGGCGAACTTAGCTTCAGCTGTGGTATCAGCCTAAGTCTGTGTGCTGGCCTTTGGGGCCTTATGAAGGTCACAGAGCCAAGGCTGACCTCACTGTCACGTGTAAACTACTCCCGAGCCCAAGTCTAATTGATGATCTTGAGACCGAGTGGATTCCATTAGACCTCTTCTGCTTCACCACATCAAGGATGCAGCCCTGTCATTGGGGTTTATTGCTAATATCAGAATATTTGCTTGCAAATATATGTTAGCATTTTAGATGTATCTTGGAAGGAAAGATCACCTGATCAGCTTTGCATGTTGGGATTGATATCAGTCAGCAGAAAATAAATGTATATGTATTATTGCAAGAAAAAACCCACTACAAGTAATGATGCTTGTGGAAATTGCTGATTTCATCCAGAAAAAAAACTTATGAACCACTTTTAAGTCGCTGAATGGGAAAATAGATGGACGATTAACACCGAATGTTGTGAGAACGCACCGGCCACGTCAGTTTATAACGGTCGTGATACTGTGGTGTGTAATCGGAAATGCGTATTTGGTCTTAGTCCCTGTTTCTGGCACAGAGCTCCTAAAGCCCTTGACACCCCCTCAGTGACGAGCACCCTAAAGGTGAAATGGGTGTCTTGTTATTCGTAACAAACCCCTTTCCACCCCAACAGGGTTTGTTTTAATGAGGTAACTTTTGGGGGAGACCCAACCCCGGGTCTAGAGGGCTGGAAATTTCAGTCCCCCCGCCCCACCCAGTCACAACCTGCAGGGAGAGGAGAGGGCTGAAGAACAGCTTGCTCACCCGTAGCCGAGGATTTAATCAATCCTGCCCGTGTGGGAGGCCTCCGTGGAAAGCCAGAGGGCTGGGGTGTGGACGGCCTCTGGGTTAGTGACGGGGGGGGGGGGGGGGGGGGGGGGGGGGGGGGGGGGGGGGGGGGGGGGGGGGGGGGGGGGGGGGGGGGGGGGGGGGGCAGGCGGAGAGCGAGCCTCCTTGGAAGGAGCATGGAAGTGCCGCACCCCTCCCCCAGGGCTCTCCTTCCGCTTCTCTTCCATCTCGCTGGTCCTGCGTTCTATGTGCCCTTTTGTAACAAGCTGGTCATCTAGTAACTGACATGCTTCTCTGAGTACTGGGAGCCACGCTAGTAAATAACTCAAACCCAGGCAGGGGGTTGTGGGAACCTCCCGCCCGTAGCCGGTTGGTCAGAAGCACAGGCGACACCCCAGACTTGCCATGGGAGTCTGAAGGGGGCCGGTCTTATGAGACCAAACCCTTCACCATGGATCTGATGCCATCTCTGGTAAATAGCGTCAGAAGGGAGCTGAATTCTGAGGCACCAGCTGGCGTCTGGAGCACTGCGTGCTGGTGCTGTGCAAACCACACACACACACACACACACACGCTGGAGTTGCTACTAAAACGATCTCAATCGTACATCCTTTTTGAACCCACAAAAATGCTTGTAGCAATTGAATAATGCAAGTCAGAATAATGGAGGATACATTTTAAGTCTAATCTTTTTAGAGTTGTTTGCACGAGGAAATTAATAACAACAAACGAAACAATCTATAAGAATTATATTTAAGGTTTTAGTAATTTGACTCCACTTGGTCCGTGGTTCTCATCTTCGGGACTGGGTTGGAACTAAGTCCCTGCTTAGGCCTGTGATGCGCGCATGGTGATGATGGCAGACGGCCCTCGCCGAACAAGGCTTACTGAAAGGAAGAGGCCAACTGCAAAATTTACCCCAGTTTTGAGCAATCACACGTGACTACACTTTTTAATCGAATGTCAGAGTTGTCCTTGCTTCCCAGAAGGCATTCCAGGGCCATGCCCCATCACGCACTGATGAGGGAGCGCTTTCGCTCCGGTTGGGTGTCTGTCCTTGGTGCAGACTTGGACCTGACAGGAAGCCAGAGTTTCAGTGGGCCCGCTTCACTTTCTCCTCTCCCTTCCTCTGCTCTTCCATCCAGCAGCAGGGAAGGGCGAGAAGGGCCCCGGGTCCCGGTCTCATTGTGCAGATGGGAACTGGGAGCAGGATTTGGAACCAGTGCGCTCTGAGAGGCGGGCCACCGCAGGGCCCTGGGATGCGGGGCTGCCCGGATGTGCTGCTCCCCTGGCTGTAACATAGGCGGCGGGGAGGGTGGGGGGTGGGGAGGGGAGGCCTGGGGATGCCGAGTCCCGAGTCCCAGGGCTCAAAGGTGAGGAGAACAGCAGGTCAACTCTCACCTGCATTTCCCTCCCTCTCCTCCTGGGCAGTTCGTGAAGTTTGCCAACATCGAGGAGGACACGCCGTCCTATCACCGCAGCTACGACTTCTTCGTGTCCCGCTTCAGCGAGATGTGCCACTCCAGCCACGACGACGTGGAAATCAAGACTAAGTGAGTAGCGGGAGGCCTGGCCTCCGCCCCAAGGTCCGCTTGTCCCTGACGCCCTCCCATGAGCATCCCCACTCACCACCGCCTTCCCCTGCACCCTGCTCCGTCCCCTCCCCCGCCCGTGGCATTGCCTCCTCTTCAAACACGTTTCATAATTTACTCACTGCGTTTCGAATCCGTTGTCTGCCCCCCGGCCCCGCCCACTAGAATGTGAGCTCTGCGAGGGTGGGAACTCTTGTTTTGTTCGCTGAGGCCTCCCAAGGGCTAAAGCAGTGGACAGGGAGCAGCAGGGACCGGGCGGATACTTGCTCAGTGCATGAATGAGTGGATGGGTGGGGGTTTTCAGATAAATATCTTGAACTACAGAATACATTTACATGTGCATACTCAAGCGTGAAAAAAATACCTAACTCACAATAATACACTGATCCACACAGAAATAAAACCCCTGAAATAAAATCACAAAGAACTACATGAACGCGCACTGACACAGACAGGTAAAGCAGGACGCGGCATCGGCCTGGTGAAGCACAGGTGTTGCGTGGCAGGCATTGTCCTCGGAACTACAGGGTCCAAGAGGGTTAGAAGTAGGTCGCTGCCGTGCGAACTAGAGACTGTGTCCGAAGGGGGAAGGAAGGAGGGAGAGGGGCCACGCTGTCCTTTCACCGGAGCTGCAGGGGAGCTGGAGAAGAAGAGGCTGCGGTGTGAAGTGGCCGCATGGCCAGCGTGCGCACAGACCACCGGTTCTCCAGTGGCTTGTCCCCCAACTCAGCTGATGCCTCAGCACCTCAGAGGGGCCCCGAGTTCTGAGCAACAACAGCAGGGTTAGGGAGCCCCGTGCACCCCTAGCAACAGCTTGCTTGCCACAGCTGACGGTCTGGATTGGAGAAACAAGGAGTGAATCCCTCCATCCCCCGGGTTGCTGGTTCCCAAGGCTTCCAAGCCTTTGGTGGAAGAGGGACTCCAGGGCCGGTCCCCGGTCAGTTATGGGCCCGCTGGGCAGTGCTACTGCAGTGTGCATGAGGAGGCCAGTGAGGGCCACGGGAGGAGGGAGTCCCTTGTCCTCTCCCCAGCGTTGGCCCCTGCAGTACCCACCTCACTCCAAAGTGGCTATGGAGAGGCGGAGGGGCCCGCAGCAGGTGGGGCCTGTCTGGAAGCAGGTGTGGGGGAAGGTGCCATACTGTGCCCAGGTGACCCTGTAACAGGTAGTGACCTCTCAGGCGATGCCAAGCTTTTAGGAGCAGGGGTGGAGGGGTGCTTCTCATGCCACCCTACACACACACACACAGTCATGCAGTCACACACTCACACACAATCATTCACATGATCGCACACACTCTGGATCCGTGCATACACTCGCACACACACAGTCCACAGTGGCAGGTGCAGAGGCACGGAAGCAGACAGGGCCAGCGCCGCATTCTGACAGCGTTGGCAGCGTATGGCACGTCGGGGCACTCCTGGCAACCGGGCGGTGCCCTTTGCACCCACGGCCGGGCACTTGCCATCCATGCAAAGAAGGAAGGCCCGTGGGGGGTGCCGAGGCCCTGGCATGGGCCCTCTTCCTACCTCTTGTCTCTCTCTTATAACCTCCCGCAGCCTCTTTCCCCAGAGGTCCGTCCCCCTTTCATTCCCAGCCTTTGCAGGACCCAGAGCCCCTTTCCAAGAACCACCCTCGGGTCCCTTAAATAGGTGTGTGTGTGTCTGTGTGCCGTCCCCTGGGGCTCAGAGACGTTGGGCCATTTGCACGTGCAGGCCTGCACTGAGCCCACGACAAGGAGAAGTCAGAGGCCTCCTGTCCCCCAGGTCTGGTCTTTCGGAATTGACTCTGAAAGGGTCAGCCAGCTCTGGGTGTCGTGGAGTGAACTGTGTACACATGTGAAAGGAACTCTGGGGAGGCTGAAGGCAAGAAGAAAACTTAATTCACACCCCCCCCCCCCGCCATGCATGAGGAAGAAAGTTTCTACCCACTGGGCCTGCTTGCTTGCCAGCCAGGCTGTCTGGGGTGGCACATGAGTCCAGCGGGTTTGGGATCTACTCTATAGGGCGTCACCGCTGACCCGGAGCCCAGGATGGGTAGTGGAATACGATTCCAGTTACGTCCTTCTCCAGTCCGGGCAGCCTCTGGCTCAGGGTCAGAGCAGCTGAGGGTTCCCTGGGGAACCCTTGTCCATTGTCAGCAGCCTGGACCGGTTCTGGGCCAAGGTCCCCGGTGCTGTCAGGCCCTCTCACCGCCCAGGTATAGCCACTGGGCGAGGACCAGGGAGCACCCTGCTAACCGCACTTCAAACTGAAGCTGAAGATACAAATGGCAACTGCTTATTTAGGAAAACTGCTCAGCTCCACGAATCACCAAACAGATCCAAACTGAAGTAGCTACAAGATGGGAGGGATTTTCTGAGCCGTAAAATTAGAGCAGATGCTGAAATGAGATCCCAGGGCCCACACACAGCAGTGAGGCTGGCACTCGCCCGCGGCTCGCGCGCCGGTGCTGGGGGAGGAATTTGGCAGCAACGGAAGCCTTCATTCCTCAGCTTTGATTCAGTGATTCCACTCATGGCAATGATTTGAAAGGTCAAAAAACCTTTTATCCAGTGATGTCCATTGTAGCGCTATTACAGCAGCAAAAAATGTAGAAACAACTTAAATGACCAATAGGGGACCCGTTCAGAAAGTTCTTATGACACTACATCACGCATGTTATGAAGAGTTAATGATACAGAAAAATGCTTACGATAAAATGTTATGGGGGAAATACATATTATATACGTTATAGCTTCTTATTTCTGTTATATTACGTGCAGAAGAAAGGAAAGACACCCAAAGGCCAGTAATGGTTATCGATGAGTGGCTACGGTAGGGGAACATCTTTATACTTTTCTATAATTTGCTTGTTTTTTTATAATTAGAAAAAAAAGTTTGATTTAAACAAAGGAACTTCAAGCTTCAAAGGCACCCAAAGGCCAGTAGAGGGACCCTTCTGCAGAGCCTTGCTGACCCTGGGCCAGCACAGTGGGGACCAGGGGTGTGTGTGAAGGGGCTCTTCTCTGTGCTGTGACTCGGTTTCCCCTGTGGCTTCTTAGCCAGCTTAGCCCCAGTCTAAACCTTTTTGAGCCAGGAGAACCCAGGAGCCCTGTGCCTCCCTTTCCAGGATCCTCCTGCCTGACCCGTAAGTTGCCCGTAGGCTTGGATTGGCCTCATCCATCCTCAGCAGCTCTGTGAGCTCCTATCTCTTGGGCTCGAGCTGGAACAAACCCAGCTGAGCACTAAAGAGAGGGAGCCTTAGGGGTGAAGCCTGGGTGGTACCCGGGCAAAGGCAGCCAGAACAGGTGTTCCCCGGGTTTGTGCCCACCAACACACAAAGTCGTCCAGCCAGAAGGCCGAGCCACAGAAAAAGTAGGTGGGCCCCATTCTGCCTTCCGTGGGTGAATGCATCCCTCACCCCCACACTAGCCACAGAAGCTGGACTTCCCAGGGTAGGAGGGCTTCCCAGCCTCACCTCACCCTTTCCTCGCAGAATCCGAATGTCAGGCATCAAGGGACTGCAAGGGGTGGTGAGGAAGACGGTGAACGACGAACTGCAGGCCAACATCTGGGACCCTCAGCACATGGACAAGATCGTCCCGTCGCTGCTCTTCAACTTGCAGCACGTGGAGGAGGCGGAGAGGTAAGCGGGCCAGGGCGGGGCCTGGGCCGCAGGCGCATGCAGCGCCCCCAGACTGCCTGCAGGCTGCGCAGGCCTCGCAGGGCTCCCGCTGCCTGTTAGCACCTAGCCGTGAGGCCGAGGGGCTTGGCTTCAGGGGGTTGTCTGCGAAGAGCCCAGGGCCGGCTTTCTGCCCGCCCGCTGTACCCGATAAGGTCTGAGTTTGTGAAGGAAGGATGGTAATGGTGGGGGCTCCCCGGGGGTGAGTGTGCTGGTGAGAACAAAGAACCACGTCCCGAGGTGACCGCTGTCTCTCTGGAAGCAGCAGGCCAAGGCGGTTTTAAAATGCCTTGCATGGATGGCTCCAGTGACTGAGGACTATGCCTCCCTCACTTTCCTCGCCCCCCCCACTTCCTAAAACGTGCCAGCCAGAAGCCCCGAAACACAAATTGCAGGCATTGGGTTTTAATTTGGAAGCCCCCAGACCCGGAATGCATCCTGCCCCCACCCCCTTGCCCTTCCCCTCTGTGAAATGGGATGGAGGGAAGTATTAACCACCCCGTGCACCTTGGCTGGATCAGGTCCCTCACTTTCTGTCAATCAAGCCTAGGCGGCCACGCCGGCAGGGAGAGTAAGTGTGCCCTCTGGTGGCTGTTTCTTGAATCGCACCTCACTGACAAGATTGCCCTGTGGTCTCAGGGCTGGAGTCTTGGGGGTCCTTCTGTCCAGATGTGGGCCCACCTCCTGTGACTCAGGTACCACTGAGTCACACCTGGGCCAACGGCTGTGCCTTTCTCCTCTCCCGTTTCCCCCTCCCTTCTCCTGTCTCCCACTTTATTTTGCTTTCTGCTCTCCTGCCCCTCTCTTTTCCCATCACATCTCTTTGTCCTTCCAAAGTCCCAGGAGCCTGAAGACACTTGTGGTAGGTGCCTCACCAGGCACGTGGCGCTCCGGGAGTCTGTCTTTCTGACAGAGGCACATCAGGCCCATCCTTCATGATTTCCAAGAACACTTATCCCTTTGCCCACCGTCTTCCTCCACTCTGGGCCTCTTTACCCCGTTCGACTTCTGACAGCCGCACCATCGCCCCTGTGACCTGCTCATCCTGCTGTCGCCGTCTGCATGGCTGCAGCCCGGAGACCCAGGTGCACAGAAAGCTGCTCCCCGCCTCGCTTTGCACCCCTCACCCACCTGGCTGTGTGTCCCCACAGCCGCTCACCCTCGCCCCTCCAAGCGCCGGAGAAGGAAAAGGAGAACCCGGCGGAGCTGGCTGAGAGGTGCCTTCGGGAACTGCTGGGCCGGGCTGCCTTTGGCAACATCAAGAACGCCATCAAGCCTGTTCTCATGTGAGTCCCTCCCCAACTCCTCCCCCGAGCAAACAGTTTCCGTCTGGCATTTACCTGCTGACTCGTGGACAGGAGAGGAGGTATCCCCGCTGCGGTGCTGTGGCCAGGTCGGGTCCCTTCTCTGCGCCTGTGTCCCTGCACTGGGACGACAAAAACCACCACACAGTGGCCGAGTGCAGTTTGGGGGAGGGGAGTTGGTAGGAGGGCCCCCAAAGCTGAAGGAAGGCACCTGGTTCACTCCTAAATCCACAGCTGCAGAGCCCTGTTCCTTGACCTCCTTCCAGCTCTGGGGCTGGGACTGGCCCCGGGTCCCCCCTGCTCCCCTTCTCCCACTTACCTGGAGCTGCGTCAGCCCCCAGGCTCTCTCCTCCCTAACATCACTCTGAGTTTCACAGCCATTGCCCCATATTGTCTCCCTCACAGCCATCTGGATAACCACTCTCTGTGGGAACCCAAGGTGTTCGCCATCCGTTGCTTTAAAATCATCATGTATTCCATTCAGGTACGGCGGCTGCCCTGGTCCCCCATGCCCCCTGGCCAAGGGCACCTCTGGGAGCAGGGCAGGCCCTGCACAGACAAAGCCAGCTGTCTAAGGCCGGTTCAGTCTTATTTTCAATCCATCTCAGACCAACGAAGTACAATTTTAAAGAATGCATAGAAAAACTACACGAGAATTCCGCGCAGCGTACAGCCCGCAGCCCAGGCTTGGCTGCCGCGGCGCTTACTCAGCACGCGCTCTCCCTTGCTGTGCTGAGCTCCGTATAGAAATAGGGCATCAGACCTCAGATCGTCACCAGACCACAGGCCACACTTTGAGCAGCACTAGACTAAACCATGTGGCCTCTCATGGCCCTTAAATAAGACATGGGAAAATGAAAAGGAAGATGATATCTTAAAATTGATTTTTGACCCATTTGGGGTGGAAGAGCCCAGGAAAATTGTGGAGATCCAGGTCTTTGCCCGGATTGGCCTTTGTTCTTTGTTGGGCCAAGGGGGGAGGGGCTCAGGAAAAGGAATCCCGGACCGTCTCACTTTTGTCCGGCCCCGCCTGTGGGCCCCGTCCAGGGCTGCCCGGCCCAGAGGCCACGTGGGGGTGGCTGTCTGGGGCCAGCACGTCTTCCTCCCCCCAGCCGCAGCACTCCCACCTGGTTATCCAGCAGCTCCTGAACCACCTGGACGCCAACAGCCGCAGCGCGGCCACCGTGCGGGCGGGCATCGTGGAGGTCCTGTCGGAGGCCGCTGTCATCGCAGCCACCGGCTCCGTGGGTAAGGTGGCCCTGGAAGGAGCGGGGGCTGGGAACCCCTCAAGGACAGGAGCTGCCCCTGGTGGGAGGCTGCCTCCCCTTCCAGAAAAGGGCAAGGCACCTTCGGGAGGTGTTGGAGCCAGCTTTCTCGGGGTTGGAGGGGTCAGCAGGAAGGTGAGGGCAGAGGAAGCCCTGCACTGGCTGGAAGTGCAGGGCAGGGACGGATGAACAGGGGAAGAGTGAACGAGGGGTGCCGGCCCTGAACGTTGGGTTTCCCGCTGCGCCGCACTCAGGGCCCACGGTGCTGGAGATGTTCAACACTCTGCTGAGGCAGCTGCGGCTCAGCATCGACTATGCCCTGACCGGGAGCTATGACGGGGCCCTCAGCCTGGGCACCAAGATCATCAAGGAGCACGAAGAGTGCATGTTCCAGGAGGCTGTCATCAAGACCATAGGTGCTGGCCCCGGGGAGGGGCGGGACCTGGGGCAGGCTGCGACCTGGGGGCAGGGTATGGCCCGGAAATGGCCCCCGTGAGGACCTCAGTCCAGGGCATTGTAAGGCTGTCCTCTGCTCATCACTCACCAACATGGCGGGGGGTAGGGTCAGTCCGTGGTGTGTGCAGCTCCCAGACTCCCCAGGTCAGGCCTGAGTGAGAGCCCAGCACCGTCTTCATGGGCTTCTCAGCCCAGACTGCAGATCACAGGCTTGGAGAGGCGAACCCTTCTGTTTGGCCTGCCTGCTGCCCCCAGGTTTGAGGGGTTGGAGGGGCAGCAGGGAGTGAGGCAAACAAATGGAAGGAAAGGAGGGGGGGAAGGGAGGGAGGGAGGGAGGGAGGGAGGCGTGAGAAATGTGTACACACGTGGGTGTGGAAGAGAACTATAAAGCTGCCCCACGGGTCAGGGTCATCACTTCCAGGGCCTTCCTGCCCCAGTGCCAGCTCTGAGAAGTAGGCCAGGTGGGCCTGATCCCAGTCACAGATGGAGCCACTGAGATCCCAGAGGTGTGACTCACCCAAGGGCACCCCGCAGAGCAGCCAGTGACCGTGCCTAGGTGGGCACCCTGGGTTGCTGCCCAGGTCCCAGCGTCCAGGTTCTCCATCCCGGAGACCCGCGCCTCAGGCTCAGGAGTAACAAGTGGAGGTCTGGAGCCTGGACGAGTCCCGTGGAGTCATTTCTCCTCAGGGTGTTGTCATCCCTCTGCCCTCAAAGAAGCAGCCCAAGCTCCCCGCAGTAGCCTGCTCAGCTAAAAGCCTGAGCTGAGAGACCTCGGCAGCTGTGGCCTCGCCTGGGCCAACCCTCCCCACCGTCCCTTCTCCGCAGGCTCCTTCGCCAGCACGTTGCCCACATATCAGCGCTCAGAGGTGATCCTCTTCATCATGAGCAAGGTCCCGCTGCCCTGCCTGCACCACCCCGTGGAGACGGGCAGGACAGGGTAAGTCGGCCAGGCCTCCCTCCCGCTTCCTCCTCTCCCGGCCGAGGTCCCGCCCCCACTACCCTCGCCCATGTTTTCCACTCTCACCTTCCTAGCTCTGCTCACACTTTTCCTCTGCTCTCAGGTCCCACAGCAATTACGTGGGCTGCCACCTCCCCCTAATCACTACCTCCCGCCTTTGGGGGACCCATTAATTCCCTGGCCTGCTTCCTGGCACTGTCCTGGGTAGTCCAACAAGATAAGCCTCATGAGATCTAATCATGAAGGAGAGCTATGCAGGCAAGTGTTGGGTGTCCGCCTGAATCACCATCCTGGTGAGCACGTGTATCTCTGGTCTGCAGGGAGAACAGGAACCGGCTGACCCAGATTATGCTGCTGAAATCCCTCCTTCAGGTGAGCCCCTCCTGTCCCTGTCCTTGCTCTGCCCCTGCGGGAGGAAGCTCCTTCCAAGGCCAAGGGATGTTGCGGGTTTCTGATCTTCACAAAGGTTCCTGATCAGCTGCTGACAGTCTTATCTCTGCACTGAGACGGAGTTTGTTGGCTCCTGCCCCTGTCCCCTCCAAGGACCTGCCCAGATCCTTCCCCGCTCTGTTTCCCCCTTGGCACCCAGCCTCCCAACCGGAAGCTTTCCCTTCGCCAGCATTTTATATCCCTCTTTTTACCGTGTTTGGCCGTGTACCATGTGCACCTGCCTTTTTGTGCACATTATGCACGGGATTATTATAGCTGCGGTATGTAACCATCATATCCAGGTGTAATGCACACTCTTATTCTTCCCTCAAACATTTGGGCAAAAAGTGTACATAAATGTACACTTTTTTATAAATGGCAAAATACAGGTACATCTTTGCAGCCATCACTGGAGTCTAGATGCGTTGTCCTCAGGTGTCGTTCCTACAGCCACCTTCCTAACCGCAGACTCTCAGCCACCAGCCTGCATGGGGTCCCGACTCTGTGACAAGCTCCCCAGTTATTCACGTGCAGCCTGGTGTAAACTCTGGACAGTCCCCATCCCTCCTCACCTATCAGAAATACAACCACAAGAACTTTCTAGAAATGCTGCTCCCCATGAGTTGCTCCTTGCTAAAGAGTAGGTCTCAGTTTCCAGTAACACAGCCAGACCTCGCACAGCACCCCATGGAGACGCCGTGGGCTTGGATCCAGAGCCCTCAGTAAAGCGAGCACCACAGAAACGTGTCACACGAGGCTTTGGTTTCCTGGTCCATGTGAGAGCTACGTTTACACTGTGTGTACTGCAGTCTGTTAAGGAGGCAATTGCATTACGTCTAAAGCCCAATGTACACACCTGATTTAAAAACACTTTATTGAGCCCTGATTGGTGTGACTCAGTGGGTTGGGCATCGTCCGCAAAGCCAAAGGTCACCAGTTTGATACCCTGTCAGGGCGCATGCCTGGTTGTGAGTTCAGTCCCCATTTGGGGCACATTCAAGAGGCAACCAATCCATGTTTCTCTCCCTCACTTTCTCCTTCCCTTCCTCTCTCTCATTAATTAATTAATTAATTGCTTTATTGCTAAAAAATGCTAATCATTATCCGAGCCTTCAGCAAGTCGTGATCTTCGTGCTGGTGGCAGCAGGGGGAAGCACAATGGAGTAAGATGTGCCTGTCTTCTCAGAGTGACGTCGGAGGGTCCCCAGTCCCCCTCCCCTCCCCAGGCCCCCCCATTGCATCCCTCCGCCATCTCTGTTCCAGCCGAGGTGCTCTGCCCAGTCCGCTCCTCCCTCCCACTCGCGTGTCTCCCCTCCCCTCTCCCAGCCTGGGCCTTTCACGTTGCTCTATTGTCATAAAGCTTTTCATGCTAATGCTGCCCACATCCGGTGGCCTCCTCCACCTCGGTACCCCTGCCATCTCTTTACTGAGTTTACCCTCATTGATTTGTACTCAGCATTTTATTGAGGTGGCAGTTTGGGGTGCACTCCGATCCATCCCTCTTCGGGCATCCCTGAGGTTTACTGTTGGTGGCGCTGGGTTTTGCCAGGCCCTCGGGGCCTGCTGCATCATCAAAGGCTTTGTTTTATAGTGTGTAGGCTAATCAGTGAATATGTTTTGCTGCTTTTGACTGCTTTGACATTGCAAAAGAATGTCTGTGCCAGCTGGCTTTAGCCAGAAACCCCCTTGGTGGCCACGCTAGGAGAGATGCAGCCAAATGCCGTGTGTGCTCTTGGCTGCTGCCATGTGCCTGGGTTCTCATTCCTCAGCCTGGCTGTAGGTGCTTCCACTGTCTCTCCATTTCTCTGGGACTGTCCCCACTCTTAGCCAAGCATGGTATTTACAGTATCAGCTGTGCTTTGACGGCCTAGAACATAAGTTCAGAGGCTTCCTTGGCTCCTGCTCCCCTCCAGCGCTCATTCCCTGCTTGCTTTTAACCACATAATGGTCCTGCACACTCTCCCCATCCAACCCCATGTCTACTGAGCTGAGCTGAGGAGGTTGTCTAGGTGGATGCTGGCGTGTTCAGAAAAGTTGCGTAAAGCATCCAGGGCCCAGCGTCAGGTGGGGGATGGGAAATCTGGACTGGGAAATGCCAGAGAGGATGGCTGCGTTGGACCCGGCCTCTGCGGGCTGCCAAGAGGGCCGGCGCTCAGCAGCACAGCCATGCCGGGCTCCCTTGCAGGTGTCCACAGGCTTCCAGTGCACCAACATGATGTCAGCCCTGCCCAGCAGCTTCCTGGACCGCCTGCTGTCCACCGCTCTCATGGACGACGCAGAGATCCGTCTCTTCGTTCTGGAGATTCTCATCAGTTTCATTGATCGCCATGGCAACCGCCACAAGTTCTCGTCCATCAGGTGAACTTGAGGTTGCCTTCCCCGTTGATTTGTGTTGGGGGAAGACTCCCGACAGGGCCACAGGTGCAGACAGGAGCACGATTCAGAGATTCAGTGAGGCCCACCAGAGAACCAATCACAGACTGGGGTCCCATGAGGGGGAGGGGCCACCAGAAAGAAAGAGTGCTTGACCTGGGGGAGAAGCAGATGGATCGGAGATTTGGGAGGTAAAGAGCACGTTCTAAAGGGAGTTTTCAGGTGAGGATGAAGAGAAGAATCTCGAACAACAACGTTTAAGAAAAAGGGACAGGAACTAGAGAACATGGGAGAAAGTAGAGAGCCTGCTAGGAGCCAGGGCTGGAGGAGCACCGGGAGGCTTTGGGACAACTAATGACATCGGGATAAAGCCTGGTGACACCACATGAGCCCTGAGTGGCCTCACACAAGGGCTAAGGTGGCCCCTCTGTCCCCCTTCCAGTACCCTGAGTGACATCTCCGTCCTGAAGCTGAAAGTGGACAAGTGCTCCCGACAGGACACCGTCTTCATGAAGAAGGTTAGCAAATGTGACATCAAGATGCAGAGAATCCTGGGTAGGCCGGGCTCCGTGGGCTCTGACCTTCCAGTGCCTACGTCACTGCTGACCTCTGCCCCCGAGCCGGCCTCCTCCTGTTTTGACGGTGCGTAGGCAGGATGAGCAGCCGACCCACGTGGGGGTAAAGCCCCAGGGTCATACTCATCATCACCAAGGCCAAGTGAGGACCATTGACTGTGTTCTGACCCGAAAGCAGTTTGGGCGGCAGCTTTTGCTGCTGGTTTGACCGGACCCAGCCACTCCTGCATGAGTTCACACCCCCTGAGGTCGGCTTTACAGACAGCTGCTTCCTGACAGCGGAAGTGGGACACACACGGCCTGCCCGCCCTCTGCTGATTGGCTTTTCTGTCCTCCTTGCCCCTCCTGCCCCACCCTGCCCCGTCGCCTTGCCCGCACCGTTCTCGCATCTCCAGCACTCCCAGCAGCTCTACAGACACATCTACCTGAGCTGTAAGGAGGAGACGAACCTACAGAAGCACTACGAGGCGCTCTACGGCTTGCTGGCGCTCATCAGCATCGAGCTGGCCAACGAGGAGGTGGTGGTGGACCTCATCCGCCTGGTGCTGGCCGTCCAGGTCAGGATGTGGGGCTGGGATCAGGGGAGAGGACATGTTATGACCAAGCACTAATCAGAGCACTGAGGAACAACTGCTTAACCCTTGTTTGGGAGCCCAGGAAAATAGTGCCTGTGGGCGAACCGTGAAGAATGCTTCATTCATGGCTTTAGCCCATTCTCAGGCTAATGGAGACCCAGGGGAAAGGGTCACTCAAACACATCCCTTAGCCCCTAGTAGGTAAAGTCTCCTGCAGGGTCTGAATGGGACTCTAAGGGTTGCCAAGAGGGTGCTTGTAAGCCCCAGGTGACCCCAAAGCAAATCACCCGGTTCCCAAACCTGGCTGTGCTTCTGCATCGCCTCAAGCACTTATTAAAAATACATATTCCCGGTTCTGCCCCCGAGCCTGGGGGCTGTAGATCCACGGGCCTCCCTGGGACTCTTCAGCATGCAGCAGAGCACTACATGGGGCTTTAGGCTTTCCAGGTCTGCCTGGGTGGAAGCCTGCTCTAGCCACTGGGGTACGTCCGTCAGACCTCAAAGGCAAGGGTCTCCTAGTCCTGGAGTCAGACAGTCATTGTTTCTTGACGCCTGGCAAGCCTGGGAATTCAGTGGAGGTGAGTCTTAGGCCGTCTGCCTGGCGGCACTGAATCCTGCAAGGCTGGCCCAGACGCCATGATTGCCTTCATTCCAGAGCTTGAGATTTCTTGGTATCCAGTGCCCTGGCAACTCCCACACCTTCCTCGGGTTAACGTGTGAACCCAGCTTAGCAAGCCCGTCCCGTGCTGCAGGCATCATCCCAGGTCTGAAGTGAGAGCAACAGCATCGTGGAGGTGGGCTTGACGAGGAGGGTTGGGACAGGCCAAGTCACTGAAGCCAGAACTGCCAGGTGGGGGTTGAGGTCATCGCCTCCATGCGCTGCTCCAGGGACCATTCACTCCAGCTTTAATAAGGATGGCCTCTGACTTCCAAGAGACTACGGAGCAGACGCTGAAAAAGGCTTAGCCTAGAGCGGTGGGCCGTCTCCTTACGGTGGGGGAGAGGGTAGGTGGAGGCTTGGAGGCTGCAGCTCCTATATAACTGTCTGTTAAAAACCGCAGAGGCCCCTCTGTGTTGCCACAGGACCTGGCCCAGGTCAACGAAGAGAACCTACCCGTGTACAACCGCTGCGCGCTCTACGCGCTGGGCGCCGCCTACCTGAACCTCATCAGCCAGCTCACGACCGTGCCTGCCTTCTGCCAGCACATCCTCGAGGTGGGCTGCAAAGACCTCTTCCGCGAGTGCTGCATCCGTCTCCTTTCCTGTTTTTCCCGTTGCTGAAATCTTAAAACTCTCAGCTGTCATGTCGTTTCACCCCTCCATAGATCAGTGTTTATATCCAAAAAACAGACAGCTTCCCGCGTGATTGCCCTGCTATTGACATAATTAATCCAACAATCAGTAAAGCCTTACTTAGTATGACCCAATACTCAGGCTATAGTCCAGTGTTCTCATCTGTCACAAAAGACATTTTAGAACATACTGAAGTGTTTCTAGGTGGAATGATATGATGTCTAGGATTAGCTGGGAAATGCACTAGAAAAAATGAAGCGAAACAAGAAACCTCAGGTCAGCCGGCCTGAGCGGGGAGGCGGGGGGTTGTGGGGGACAGTGCTGTGTCCATGCGCCTGAGACCACCCGAGCAGGGCAGGAGCTCCCCACCTCCGGGATGCTTCAGGAGTGCAGGAAAGGCCAGGCCCAGACATCCTCTCCGTAAAAAAGTAGCATCGCTGCTTACTCGCCTCCCCCATGCTCTTGCCTGCCAACTATCCTACCGCCTCTCACCGTCTCAATAGCTTTCACCTTCCTTGTCAGAAATTTGCAAAGGATACTGAGGGAAGCTTGGTATGCCTCTGTCCATCAGGACGTGTGTGCAACCCACCAGGGCTTGGGAAATGGTGTGACCTCTGCTCCAGTTTTCGGATTTAAAGAGAAAACGGAATAGGTACAGAGGCAAGAAAGAGCAGTCTCTCAGGAGCTGAGTCCCCTGCGTTCGGAAGACACTTAATGCCTACGTGTCACTGGGGACAGCTTGCACAGACCGCCTGGGCATCTCAGGCCGCTCTGGGGGTCACTGCTGATCTGAGTTTCTCCCTCAGAAGCCCAGCTATGGGGTGCTCTGCCACCGGTCTGTGGGAGGGAGGGAACTCCAGGCGCAAGCAGCGGGAGCTCTTTCCTTTGCCTGTTCCGCGCTCCCTGTCCCTGCCGAACCCAGCTCTCACGTTGTGATTCCTCCTGAACTCCAGGTGATAGAGACCAGGAAGAAAGAGGCTCCATACATGCTCCCTGAGGACGTGTTTGTGGAGAGGCCCAGGTGAGGAACGCACCTGGGGCGTGGTCCAGGGCACCCAAGGCAGCTGAGTAGGAAGGTGGGCAGTCGGAGGCAGGGGCTCAGGCTTCTGTGGGTTCCAAGGCTGAAAGTGAACCTTGCCTGTGGCCCATAGGTCCTGGGTCGAGTTTGACCCTCATTAGGTGAGTGGAAAGCACACCCTGAGCCATCTCGACCGTATAGGGTACTCGAGGCCACCACCTCTGGGAGCTTTGGCCACGCCCATGGGAAGCAACCCGGGAGCAGCTGTTCCAGATGAGACGCCGCCATCAGTCCAGGTGGCATGGCCAGAGTCCCTGGGCCAGGCTCGCCTCAGTGTCAGAGGAACTCAAGGAAAAAATATCCTGGAAAATTACAATGTCCTACAGCAGGGGCGGCTTTATCGATTATGGCCCACCCACAGGACAGAGAACTGGTGGCCGTTCACCGTGGCCTGGAAGAGTAGTTACTGTGAAATAGTCACTGTAGAATAGGTACACGAGATGGGTCCTGGGGGGAGCGTGGGGGTGGGGCGATGTGCATGCACATGTGTGTGTGGCTGGGGGATTCTGCACCCTCAGGGTAATCTCTGGAAGGTGGGATTCTGTGATTTTTTGTCCACTTGTATCTCTGCCATTTTGCATAGTGAACAATACCTTTGTAATAGAGAAAGTCGTTAGAAAATCATCCTAGCTGCCCAGGGTCCTCAGCTGCCCCCTCCCTCCTTTGTCTCCAGGCTGACTCAGAACCTGGATGGCGTGGTGATCGAGTTCCTCTTCCGCCAGAGCAAGATCAGTGAGGTCCTGGGGGGCAGCGGCTACAACGCAGACAGGCTCTGCCTGCCCTACATCCCTCAGCTGACAGGTACGGGCTCTGCTCAGGGACTTCCCAGCCTGCCTCTGGCTTTTTGTGGCCAGGTAAGGGCCTGAGTGTAACGGGCTATAAGTCGCCTTCCAAGGCATCTCGGGTGTCACGCAAGAGCTGAAAGACACAGCGGAGACCTGCGGTGAGACCCTCTGGGTTCCCCTACTTCTCCTCCCTGCAGGGTCCTGAGAAGTGACTGGCCCACAAGATAGCCCGGCTGGGAGGTGGGAGAGGCCCCACGGTGCCACACGTGGGCCACAGAGACCCGGTTCTCTGTGACTGACTTCCTGGAAAATCTTAAACAAGGCACGACTGAGGCCGTTTCCTCCACTGTAAAACGGGGATATCAGCAGCACTTGCCCGAGGGGGCTGGCGGGAAAGTCACGTGAAACGATGAAGGCGGACGCAGTGGTAACCGCTGCAGAAACGACAGCCCCTGGCGCTCAGCCAGACGGTGCCGACCCGAGTAGAGATGGGCTTTCTGGTCAGAAGCAGCTTCTCTGTGCCCATTGGTGATTTCAAAGTCTTAGTCCTAGAGAGCTGAACTCACCACCGAAAGGTGGGCAGAGAAGGCCTCGGCCCTCTCTGGGGTCCACCGGCAGCCTGTATGTGCGCTGCGCCCTGGCTGGGGCGAGGGGGGCGGGGGGACAGGGGGCCAGGCGCCGTGCGCCTGGCAGAGGCGCAGGCTTGGGAGCTGGGACCGGGGCGTGCGTGACCAGGCTCACCCCCGCCCAAGGGCTGGGAACCCGAGCTTCTGGCTTCTTCCCCAGATGAGGACCGCTTATCCAAGAGGAAGAGCATTGGAGAAACCATTTCCCTGCAGGTGGAGGTGGAATCCAGGAACAGCCCCGAGAAGGAGGAGGTGAGTGTCTCCTTCTCCATACACTGTCCTGGGGAAGCCCCGCATCCGGGTGGGTGCACCCCAGGTGGGGGCCCCTTGTGCGGGCAGACCCTCCAAGCAAGCGCCAAGTCCCCGCACCTGCACAGCACATTTAAGGTCGCACAAAAAGTCAGTTTCCCGGGGAAGTCCCGTTTTCTCACTGTTGTCACACACATCGTAGACATTTCCGCCTGGAAAAAATACTTGTGTCCACCGTCTTCCCTGCTACACTCCCGTGATGTACGTGTGCACGCGCACCACGATGGAGGACTAGAACAGTGTCGTTGGCTGGGCGCCCCACCTCTGCACTGCACCCCCCTAACCCCCACCAAGGGGGCCACTGGTCTGCCTAATGTCACTGTTGGACTTTTCCTCAATGAAGCCGTTCTCCCTCGGGTCGGCTTCTCCCACTTAGGACCACACTGAAGCGGTAGAACATGAGTAAGTCACGGGTCTGGCCTCCAGGAGCCCACAGTCCTCTGGGGAATTCTCGGGATTCGGTCCAAGCTCCTTCACTGTTTTCAGCACCCGACCTAAGGGCACATGACCACGGAGCACCCTTGTTCGGGTTTTGTTATTTTCCACCACCTTTTATAGCTCTCGAGACGACTGGGGTCCTGTGGTCCACATCCTCGGTCCAACTCAGCATTTCTTACTCTATTTAGTATTCAAATCCCACCTGGATAATTCAATATCCTAAGTCCTCAGAAATGTTACTCAGGTCTTGAAATCTACATTGGAGGTTATATTCACACGTGGCCATAATAATCTCTCACTTCCAATATTTTTTGTTAGGTCTCCGAAGATGTTTTTGAATCACAGAGTTTTCCTCCCACCAGGCCTAATGGGACAAGCCAGGGGGAGGGAACAGAGGGTTCTTTTTGGTGAGACTCTGAGGGAGAATTAGCCTCCCCACCCCCACCTCACTACCCTTGGGGAGCTCCCAGAGGAGACCTTGGTGAGAAGGTGGTGTCCCAAGGGAGTGTCAGCCCATTGGGACATTCTCCTGCGAAGTGACAGGCTGCCAGCTGAGGGAGCCAGGGCTGCCTCTCCCCGCCCCCCCCCCCCGCCCTCCCTGCCTCACCTTTCTGAACACTTGTCCCCTCTCCCTCAGCGAGTGCCTGCGGAGGAGATCACCTATGAGACACTGAAAAAGGCCATTGGTGAGTGAGAGGCCCCCAGGAGCTCCAGGTCCGGGGCAGGGTGGAGCTGGGTCCTGGTTGCAAGTGGGCGTGTGCAGCCCTGTCTGCCCGCCACAGAGGGCGATTCAGCACAGACGTGAGGACAGAGGCTGGTGGCTTCCTCCTCCCAAAGCCATCCCAACAGCCAAAGCCGCAGTGAACAGCCCTGCCAGGGACCAGCAGGGTGCCCTGTGTGTCTTAGGTCAGGTGGCCTTTTTCCCCTGACGGCAGCCTTTAAAAGTGACCCACTGAGGGTCACAGCCACGCAGGTAACAAGCAATTGCGTATAAACACTTTGACTAGTTTTTGACAGAATTTGATACAAAACAACAAATGACCAATGAGAGATATTATGAACAATCATATTAATATTTATTTCATAATGGCAATAGACTTTGAAATACAGTATCGTGTCAATGAAGTATTCCAGAAGAGAGATCTCCTTGGATGCTGAGGACAAATTACGTCTTCAAATGCCAAACCTTTCTTACTTTTGTTGTCCTCGATGGTACTCTTTCTAAACGTAACATGCCTTCTTAAGTGGAGAATGACGGACAGGTTTGAGGCCCCTCCCCTTTTTTTTTAACTCATTTTGGATCCCAAGAGGAATATGTAGAGGCCTAAACGGCCGCATGCCACCCTGCCATAGGGGATCTGCGTTGGCTTTTGTGGACTTTGCGGCCTTTCCACCGCTGAGGTCCCTTTCCGAACCCCGCCCCCCCAGTACTTCCTGCTCCAGGGACTTCCGGTGACGGTGACCCGTCCTCCTGGCAGCGCTGCTACCGGGGCTTTAAAATTCCGGGTGAAGGGCCACCTCTGCTGGTTCTCAGACCCTCACACAAGGGAGGAGGCTGAGCCCTCAGGCAGAATCAGGGAAAGGTCCGGCCTCCGGGGGCCGAGGGACAGCACCGCGCCCTCCATGCCCACGGGCAGAGGGCAGAGCCCGGCTGCGGTCACAGGCAGAGCTCCAGGGAGGGGTCCCCCAGCTCTCGGTCTTCTCCAGCCCCTGCCCCCATGGGGGGCGGGGGGGACGGCCAGAGGCTGACCTAACTCTGTGCTGCAGTGGACAGCGTGGCCGTGGAGGAGCAGGAGCGCGAGCGGCGGCGGCAGGTGGTGGAGAAGTTCCAGAAGGCGCCGTTCGAGGAGATAGCAGCCCACTGCGGGGCCAGGGTAAGGGAGGCCTAGCGAGGGCGCGTCCCCAGGGACCACAGGGACCCAGAGCTCGGCCCAGGGCGGGACTGGGGTTCTAGAAGATCTTGGCACTTTTGTCAACCAGAAATTAGCGTGTGGGTGCCGACAGTGCCGTGGCCCTATGCTGCTTCCCCGTGAACCAAAAGACGTGGCTGTGAGTCACACGGGCCTTCAGACCTCACACTTCTCATACGAGGGAGGAGCCCTGGCCCCAGGAGCTCCGGTATCAGACAGACAGACAGACAGACCCGAATAGCTACGATCATAGTAGCAAGTACGCGAACAGGACTTACCGTACGCCGGAGCACCTTGCGTTTATTCGCTTATTTCATTCTCGTGGTGACCGCTCTGCAGGTTGGCAGGTCTCCACATCGATGGTACCAGGAGCACAGACGTTTCTCGAAATTGATTGTATAGACCAGGGTTTGTTAGTCACGGTGCTCATCTTGGTAACAAGGGGTTACAATTATAAACGTCCAAAATTTACAACTAGTATGTTACTATACTTTTTCCTCTCCATAAAAATACATGTAATAGCCTTTTCTATTATATATTTTCTAATATACATACTTAATATATTTCTAATGCACTATAATAATTACATATAAATACATGTAAGTGTAATGCAGATTTTGGGGCCTCTGCTACCCTACCCTCTCAAGAGGCCGGGGCTGCTCATCCCCAGCCCTCAGCGTGGAGGCCCGGTTATTGAACATGCACATAGCGCACTCTGCACATGGACTCAGTGGAGGCAGGAGGGACGGAGGGAGCATCTCCCCTAACCCTCCTGCTGCTTCTTTGGGGTTCAGGAAAGAGCTGGAAACAGCCCTGAGCCTCCTGACTCCAGGCTCAGCAGGCCCTGCCTCCCCACTTGGAGGAGCTAAGGGTCCTCAAGAACTGCCTCCTGAGGCCCTCTTGGTGTTCCTGGACTCCATGTTGTCCCCAGCAGGCTGGCTGGGTGACTCTGCCCTACCTGACCCCACAGCCAGGGGCCCAGACAATACAGGGAGCGTTCCCTTCCTGAGGCTGCACTGCCCGGACCCGCACTACGCGCCCTGGACAGGCGGGCTGGTGGCAGCCGGCAGAGGCGCGGGACGCCCGGCTCACCCTGTCTCTGTTTGTGCCTAGGCATCGCTGCTGCAGAGCAAGCTCAATCAGATCTTTGAAATCACCATCCGGTAAGTGGCAGCCCTGGCCAGGGGCCCCCTCCCTCTGCCATCCAGCGTTGGGCACCCCCTCCTGAGTCTTCCTCTCACACTGGTCTCCAGTCCTCCCTCTCTCCCGCCTCTGTCTCCGGGGCTGAAATCAGCCACCAACTCTCCCCAGGAAAGGAAATTGAGGCTAGGGAGGGCAAGAGACAGCTCAGTGAACCGCGGGAAAGAGCCAGGGGTCCTTGTTTCCCAGGCGGAGAGTTGACTTTCTAAAGGAACAGTGTCACTGCAGAGCCTGCCGCGAGGCTGTGGGTTCTAGAACAACTGAAACGCGGGGGGTGGGACCCCGTCCTCATACCTGGCCCTCTGTGTGTCCCTGCCCCAGGCCCCCACCGAGCCCCTCGGGAACCATCACTGCAGCCTACGGCCAGCCCCAGAACCACTCCATCCCGGTCTATGAGATGAAGTTTCCAGATCTGTGTGTATACTGAAGTCTCAGGCACGGAGCTCCTCTGAGGGGTGGGGTCTGAGGGAGCGGCTCCCCCTCACCTCCACCCCTACTGCGCGCACGTCTCACTGGGATCTCAGAAAAGGTCATCTTGGCAGGGGCAGCCCCTTCCCAGCTAAGCAAGGTGGAGCCCCAGGCCCTCCTGCTTGCCCCTTGTCTTCCCTGAGGGGACCGGCCACCTGCCCCTCTAGGGCCCATAAGCGTCTCACCTGTACCCTGCAGTTTCCTCCTTTGTGCCACGGGGACAATAACTGTGGGCGTCTGAGGTCCTGAGAGCTCCCACATGATGTGACAAGTGAAAGGCTTTCCGGGGAGGGGGGAGGTGGGAAGGGCACAGGTGCCATCTCCCCCGACCCCGACAGGACTGAGTGGAGACGCAGTGGTCAGAGAAAGCCGTGGGCTGCAGTCAGGAGGAAGCCCTACTGTGGGAGCTAGATAGTGGGGTGACTGTCTCCCCCAGAGTACCCCCTCCCTCCAACTCCGACGCCCTCAAGTTCCCAGTGTCTCTTCCACTCTCCTGCTCACCCTGCCAGCTGTCTTTTCGAGATTCTCTCTATTATTAAGTAATGTTGAGCCTTTATAGCAGGAGCTGGGGTAGAGATATCAAAGCAGGTGGGGTGGGTAACAAAGGAGGAAACGCAGGTCAGGCAGCTGCTGGTGGGGGCGGGCTCTCCCCAGGCTGGGCCTGCCTCACCCCCACCCCCACCCCCACCCCCACCCCCTCAGAGGCAGCAGGGGGCAGATCCCTCTGCAGTGTCTTCTCACCTCCTTTGCTCAGAGGGAGCTCGCTGGGCCCCCCCCCCATGTTTCTCCTTCTTCTGGATGTTTCTGAGTTGAGTTCTCTCTCTCCTTGTTACCTTTCTTCCTGGGGAGCCTGCCGTGTTTCTTGGAGCCCTTGGTTGAGGGAGGGCAGCTCCAGCTAATCTGGTTCTAAATGACTCAAAAAGAGGAGGAACAGCAGGGCCCCAGGCCTGCCCGCTTGCTCGGCCCTCTACTCTACTCTAGGGAAGAGGCTCCTGGCCTGGCTGGGCTGCAGGGGCAGGGGGATGGTACTGGGGGCGGAGCGCTTTGGGACTCAAGGCTGTCAGAAGTCAACCTTTTGGATGTTTCATTTGAGGAAAGAAGGATCCAGCACCTAATACTGGAATGATTTTTTGTTTTTATTCTTTTTACTCTTTGGACAAAGTCTGACCTTAGTGCCAACTGCCAAAGCTTCAGGCCTGGGGAGAGCGGTGGAGGCCCCTTTGGGTTTTCCATTTCCCCTGAGTCCCACAGCCTGTCTGGGTTGGGAGGAGGAGCGGGGAGGCTGCCTGCTGTGCCCTCTGCTTCCCCTTCACCTTCCTGGGGCCTTCGTGTCTCCAACAGGACCCCGCCGGGCTCCCCCCCACCAACAGCGAGACAGCACCCTATGGCCCCAAATAATTCTTCTCTTCCAGTGAAACGCCATTCACAGTAAGGTGTGAATAGCCAAGTTATTCTTCTGTGGAGAATTTGTTTTTTAAAAAGAGGGAGGGTGACGCAATTTCTTGACCCAAAGGAATCCCTTTTAGGGTGCAGTTTTAGGCAGTGTGGGTGACCCTGCACAGACGCACAGCACAGCGAGGGCCTGATGATCCAGGCAGACCGGTGGATTTTCTCAAGTCGGGAGGAACTTACATGCCTTTCCCATTACGTGTGCAGTAACCTCTTGGGCGGAGGGCTTTCTGGCTCTTGTTCCGTGAGCTTCCCCCCTTGGTCGCTCGCTGCCTCTGGGCTCTGGCTCTGCAGCTCCCGCATGGCCGTCACGATTTAAGGACCCGGGGGCCCACTTCTGCTCCCCTTGTGGCTCTTAGCTAACGCTCAACCCAACTTTACAAGCATGAACTGAGAATTCTCCTTACTTTAATATCTCTTTATTAAGAAATCACATTTCAAATAACTTGGACAAATGTGAAGGCAAATAACCTTGGGAAGAAACTTCACAGGAAATCTAAGTCTTGAGCCACAAACACGTCTTTCCTCACAGATCTTCCCATCTGTATCCCCTGCTTGGCTTTGAAGAGAAGCCCTGTTTCTTTCTTGTGCCTCCTTGACCGTAGGGCCCACCCCCATGGCCACTCCCCCCTGAGCCCCGCCCTGGGGACGCTGGCTCTGCGACGTAGGGGCCCTGGAGCCTCTTTCCAGAGCCAGCTGTAGGACCAGAGACCTGCAGGTCCACTCAGGCGCCTGTCCCTCATCTCCACCCTGGAACAGGGTGCATTCTTCAGACACTCGGCTTCTCTCCTCTGTCCAAAGCAGCTTTTTCTCTTCATCACGGCTACCTAGCATAGAAGTGTTTCTTTGGGAGAACTGGCTGGGGTTTTTTGTGTTTGTTGTTGTTGTTGTTGTTGTTTGTTTGTTTTTGTTCTTGAGTGCCCTCTTCCTGGTTTCAATTTAAATCTTCACTCAGTAGCATATTAGGCTGCCTGCCAACAGGAGGCAGAACCTGGGTTCTGGCCAGGTATGACTCAGAATGAGAAAGTTTAAGGTGCATGTTAACCCAGACAGGCAGTTAAATGGTAAATTAAGCAGTCTCCTTCACCAGCATCCCTCCACCCCTCCACAAGCCCTGGGAAGGGATGCAAAGCAGAGTGTGCTGGGTGCCCAGGCCCTCAGCCTAGCATCCATTGCTGCTTCTTGCTTTCCAGACCCCATAGTGTCAGACAGCACTGTGTCTTTGATGGACCCTTTTAAAAAAAAAAAAATTATTTATTTTTAGAAAGAGGAAGGGAGAGAGACATCAATGTGTGGTTGCCTCTTACATACCCACCCCCCACCACCGGGGACCTGGCTTTCAACCCTGTGAAGAAAGGCACATGCCCTGACTGGGAATCGAACCGGTGATCCTTTGGTTCGCAGGCTGGTGCTCAATCCACAGAGCTACACCAGCCAGGGCTGACTGGCTCTTTTCACTACCCTCCTCTATTGTGATCTTGAGCCAGCAAGCCCATCCAGACCAGCTGCTCCCCAGAGCCCTGAGCACTCTTGTACCCAGGCAAGCGGTAGTCTGGGTTAGCACTCTGCTGGCAGAACTTGAGGCATGGAAGCATTCAAGATTTGGAAGTTCTGTTCATTTGGTTGAGTCCTGCCCGTGCATAAGAAGCACGTCAGCAGGAAGCACCAACGTGTTCCTGCAGGCTCCTCCCGTTTGCCTCGCAGTGGGGTCCCCAGTGCCCTGTGCCTGTTCCCCTCTTCCTCTCTCTGAAAGTGGAAATAAGTGATTTCTTGATTCCTAAATGCCTCCTCTCCAGAGAAGGAACCCACGCAGGGCAGAAGAACAACTAGAAAAGCCCCCAGATACTCCCCTCTGGCCAGCCCCCCACCTTGTACACCGGTATGAATGGATGAGCAGTGGAGAGGTGGGGCTGGGACTGACTGAAGTGCTTGAAGGTCAAGACTTGAGGGTCACGTACACGCCGCCCTTTGCCCTGGATGTTCTGGGTCCCAGAGAACACGTTTCAGCTGGCTTAAGAATTAGAACAGCTTTAGAGTCCCTTTGAATGGCTCCAAGGCCAGACCTCCAGGCTTCTCTGTAGGCCTCTGGGTCACGATCCCTTCCAGTTGCTCTTTCACTGTCCCCCAACCTTCTGACCTGGGTACAGAGTGTCATTGAGAAGCAAGGCTATTTCTCCCCATTCCTCTTCATGACCATGAACTGGCATCTGGTCAGCTGGGGGCCCATGGGAAAGAACTAGACCAGAGCTGTTAGGCTGAGCGTGAAGTGGGAAGATAGACAAGGAGGTCAGCTGATCTGGAAGATAGACAAGGAGGTCAGCTGATCTGGGCAGGCCATGCCCCCTTCCCCTGACCCACAGACCTGGCAGGCAATTGTGCTGAAACAAAACATCTTCTTTATCCCTGGGAGACAGTTTAGGGCAGTGTGCTACTTCTTCCCTCTATTAACCTTAAAAATCTCCTGGTTGAAATGGCCCTTTATCCCAAACGTGGCCTCATCTGCAGAACGGGGAAGGGTGGTCATGGGCCTGGCCAGCTGGGAAGTGGGGAGAAGACACAGAGGCTGTGGCTGGGACTCTGTGGCCTGCTGGGGTTGGAAGGCAGCCTCCTGTGCTCTCTCTGTACCAGCCAGGATGACCAGCACTGTTCTCCAGGAGATCCTAGGGCCCCATCATCTTCCCCTGTTAGCGCCTCCTCCGCGACTGTTGGTTCTGGCCTGTGGAGTGCAGAACCGTGACTCCACAGATGTGCCGCTCACACAGTGTGACATGTCTGTGTCCGTCTCAACCTGCAGGGCCTGGCTGAGAGTGTGCGTGCCCGTGTGCGTGCATGTGTGTGCAATGTAGTTCCTAGTTGACGATATGTGTATATAATAGCTGACATATTTATATGGGAGTGAAGAATTAGTGCCTGTGGCAGTTTTCTGTGTTTTAAACTCGTCCAGTCAAATTAGTTTTAAGGAAAGAGAAGGGGGAGGGGCGGGGGAGTGTAGGAAGAAGGACTCTTTGCCAGATCATTCTTTAGGACTATTAGTCGTGATTTCCCAAGGAGGCTTTATGATGCCCTTTTCAAATAAATGTTAATGTTGTCACCACATTCTTGTCTGTTTGATTTCTTTAAAGTAAATGGTTTCTTGAGATGCAAACAGGATCTGAAAACACCAACATTAACCACTGACATTTAGCCACCCCCACCTGCCATTACTTTACTTGCCTCGGAAGGGAGGGGGATGGGGAAGGATGCTGCCATGAAGTCAACGGGAGGCCCAGGACTCCCAGCATGGGGGCATCCTCCCAGGGAAAGGGGGGCCACATCCTCATTATGCTGGAGGAGACTTTATCTTAGGGATCTGGTGTCCCAACTCCTCTCACATCAGGGCATTTCCTTCGTTGTGAACTCCTGTATCATCAAAGTAACATGTGTAAGTGCTGCGCACAGATGTCCCCAGCCACTTTGATCATCCTGCCCACTGGGATGTCTGATGCAGCTGACACGTGTGTGTCCTTCTGTGTGTGTGTGTGTGTGTGTGTGTCCTTCTGTGAGTCTCCTGTGAATCAGAAATATGTATGGCTGCAAACCTATGGCCCCAGCATTGTTAAAACATCATGGGGACATGCGAAAGAACCCCAGCCTGTGGCCTCTGCCCGAATGGTTTCCCTGAGGGGAGCACAGTACATACACACAACAAGAACGCTGCCAGCCAAGCCCGACTGCATGCCCTCCGCTGAGGAGGGGCTGACTGCAGAAACACTGAAAATGAGCAGGCACAGCTGAAAGAGATCACGACTTTCCCAGTGGAAGTGGACTTGAGCTTGGGCTCATGTTGGAAAAGGGGTAACGTTCAAAGTGATGGGAGAAGGTGGGGAGTCCCAGGCAGAGGGTGACGGAGGATGGGAGAAGAGAGGGCAGATCAGCAGGTGGAGACATGAGAAGTGGGGTTCAGTAAGGAACATGAACTTCATTGACAAGAGCCCCCAGCACACCATGCCCTTTCCTTTGGATTGATGGAAAATTGGGGTGGGGTGACTTTTTACCTCTTGAGCCAGGGAATATGGGGAAAGCAAGATTTTACATTCATGACCATGAAGGATCTGTATCGGATGGGCTGGGAAGAGAGTGACCGGAGGCAAGGAGGCCAGTGGGTGAGGAGGCTGTTACCACAGTGGAGGCCTGAGCCAGGAGCACTGAGAAGGATGAGAAGGGCTTAGGCTGGCGACATGGGGAGGGGAGAATGTGGGCAGAGCTGGGGGGCGGGAATAGAAACCCCAAGGCTTGAGCCCGTGGGACTAGAAGTCTCCATGCATGTTGTGTTCTGTTTGTACAGGCGTGTCTCCATGGGTGTGCAGACGCCCATGTGGGTGAGCCCCTATGTTCGAGAATGTTCGTATCTGGGAAGGAAGCCAAACAGGAACTGACATGAACCACCAGCAATCACACTCAGCTTCTCAGTGACAACAGGGCTAATCAAATTCATTTTTTAAATTAATCTGCACAAGAGCCCTCACACTAGCAAGGGAGGGGAGGAACTAAATCTTGGAGAAGGTCAGAGGCTTGCCTAAGGTCACAGGGATAGCTAGATCTGGGGGACATTAGCACAGCTTCCCACCTTACACCCATAGTGCCCTTCCAGTTGCTGTTGAGCTTCATCCCCGTCAGGCTGACTCTTGGACAGTTGCCAGGGTCACTTATAGGAACCTTGCCTTCTGAGGCATCTTCTAGCTGAGCAGTCTTTTCCCTCCCAACGGAGGGTGGGGCCATCCCCTAAACCAGGAGTGCCAAACTCACTTTCATCAGGGCCCACATCAACCTCACGGTTACCTTCAAAGGGCTGGATGTAATTTTGGGACTGTACAAATGTAACTGCTCCTTAACTAGGGGCAAGGAGCTCAGTAGGGCTGCCAGGTAGAAACAAGGTGCCAGTCCGTTAAAACAAGGTGGAGGCCGGATTCAGCCTGGGGCCTTGTGTTTGCCACCTGTGCACTAAACTATCTGGCCCCTTTAAGACCCACTTATTGAGGGGATAGAGAAGCACATTTCATTTCCATTCCCACTCTGTCGTGAAATATACTGATGATGCTTGGTCACATGGAAACTTATGTCTCTCCTCCACTATACGCTGCTCTTCGATGGATACGTACTTTTATTTTATTCACCCAGTCAACATTCCAAGTCAGAGGCAGATGTGCAACTTGGAAAGTTTTATTTCGTAACTACAGACATCTTTAACAGACTGAACATCTGCCACTCCCACCACCTGAGCCAGGAGCGGCGGGCGGGCAGGAGAGGGGGCTTTGGGGTCGACTTCCCAGGGAGAGAAGCCCCGCGCCCCGCTCCACGCTCACTGGACCTTGTTGATGACGGCGTGTCTGAAGAGCTTCGCTAGGGGCGGCCGGCTCTTCTCCGACGTCATGAAGCCGCCGTAGCGCTTGCCCTTGGGCGGCCTGCCCCAGCGGAAGTGCTCCATCTTATAGGGACGCCTTTCCTCCGCCTCCTCCTCGGCCATCTGGCGGTACTGCAGGTCGGCCCCGGCCGCCGCGCCCTCAGCCGAGCGCTCGGGGCTCAGCGCCTGCTCGGGGCTCAGCGCCTGCTCGGGGCTCAGCGCCTGCTCGCGCCGCATCCCAGCCTGCTTCCTCTTGAACTCCAGGGGGGCGGCCTCGGCCGACTCGTCCTCGGAGGCATTGGGGTACACCTTCACTGGGCGCCGCTTCTTGCCCATCGGCTTGCCCCAGCGGAAGTGCTCCATGGTGTGGGAGCGCTTGCTCTGGCGCGGGCCCGGCTGGGCGCCAACGTCCGCGGCCACCACCTCCTCCTCCCGCTTCCGGCCCGCGCCTGCCCGGTCGCGGCCGTTCGGGCTGCCCCAGCGGTCCCAGCGGAAGTGGCCCGTGGCGTACTTCCGGGAGTCCTCGGTCAGGGACTGGTCCTCGCCGTTGCCGGGGGACACGGGCGTCTCGGCAGAGAGGTCGGGCTGGCAGGCCCGGATGCAGGCCTGCTGGGGAGCAGAGCGCGTGAGGCCACCGCGGCGCGCGGCCCCGCACCCACGCTCGGCCGCCCCCCCACCACCACCACCACGCGCCCTGCGCGCCCACAGCCTTCACCACGTGCCGGCCTCCGTGCGCCTCGGCCGCCCTGCCGGGGTCGCCTGCCCTCTTGGCACCCACGGACGTCTGGGACGGAGCTCAGACACCGTCTCTTTTGTCTCCTGTGCGCCTTAGTACGTCTGCCCTGCGACTACAACACACCAATTTCCCTGCGTGGCTTACCGGTCCCATAGCTTTTCTGAGCAGGGCCAACATCTTACCGTTACACACCTCGTGTATAGGAACTGGTCGGTCAGTGGCAAGGGGTGGCAGGTGTTGGCGCTCAGTAAATATTGAGTAAATAAATAGGGTTCAACACGAGTCTCAGTGGGGCATACGGCTAAAATTAGGGGAAGAATATCCCCAGGTGGGAAAAGTAGAAATCTGACTTTAATTTCAATAATGCCTCAACCTCACCCCAGGGATCTGCAGGCCTTCCTCATGCCCTACCCCAGCCACCTCCTCCTACCATGCCTCAGAATTTTCCCACCCGCATTTGGCACTTTCTCTGGGTCTCTCAAGCCTTATGAGCTGAAATTCTGTGCTTTCTCCAGTCAGTGGACTTTGGAAGGGAATGGTTCACTTCCCTGTCTCCTCATTCTGATTGGAGGTTGGCGAGAAAGCCAGATCATTTCCCTTACGCTGGTCACGGAGCCCTCTTCTCTGGGACCAGACTAGTGGGCTGTGGTACACAGTTGCTTAGGAAAATGGCCTGTAGCCTAGAGTTTTCAGTTACTCAGGACTGCAGAGGAGTAAACAGGCAGCTCCCACCCACCCTGCTGAGCTGGGCATTTCATGCTACATGGATTGGGAATGAAAACACTACAGAATATTAACAGGAAAATGAAAACAGTCTCACACTCCTCTCCCCTGGACATGTGAAACAGGAGGCTCAAAGAGGCAGCAGGCCCTTGGCAGGGTTCCACAGTTCACTGATGACAGAACTGAGACTAGAACCCACGGGGTTCTGACCATGACCAGTGCCCCTTCCCTAGTGAGCTCTCCACAGGAGAGGCGGTGCAGTGGGCATCCCCAGTCATGAGTCCCTGAACTAGAGCCCTCAGGATTCCCTGGGCTCTTGTTTCTATTTTCTATTCCACATGCAACCTGCTCTGCGTTTTTGAGGACATCTCTCTCTTACCTTAGCTTATCGTCTCCACTGACAGAACACACAGGATGTAATGACATGCATTCCACCCTCACCAGGCAGGTGCTGGCAGCAGGGTGTCTTTAGTCCTTGACATGCTGTCATTGCTCACTTATGCCTACACACACACACCCTATGCACGTGTGCGCACACACACACACACCCTGTGGCGACCTGGAGGGAATTCCAACCTGGCACAAAGGACCTTTACATGCTTCTGCAAAGGCTGCAGGCCCACCTTCCAATAGAAGCTTGACACATTTGGCACCAGTTAGAGAAAAATGGCAATGGCAATGGTATTCTTTCTCCCCCTACAGATGATTTACAGTAATACTTAGCTCGCTTTGTAACTGGTAGTAGGTAGAAAGGGAAGAAAAATGGAATGAAATGGCAAATGATAGGAGGTTACTTTAAAAGGAGTAATTTGGGAGCTAAAAGATTGAAAATGTAAGCTTAACTGAGAAGCAATTATTGTTATTACCATTACTAGTATGAGTGTTATTTTAATGGCACTATCTCTAAATCGCTGCTTCTTCCCCTCCTGGGGCCCATGCTGACTTCACCTTGGGGGTCTGTCTATTCATGACCTGGACTTACTCATGTCTCTGGGAATGAACTTCCCCTCACCATACAGCCCCAGCCCCAGCCCTGGTTCCATCTATGCCCACACCGAGATGATGGCTGTGGCCCACATACCAGCAGTTTACTCTCCGCGGTGAGGCCCTGACACTGGCTGCTCTGCAGACACCAGCCATGCGCTTCCATGGAGGCCTGAAGCAACAAGGCAAACAGCAGGACCCCCAAGCGGCTGCAGCATGATTGAGGCATCTTCCAGGCAGGCTGGGGCTCTGCAGAGGCAAACGAGATTGGTGGGACCCCTGCAGGGAGCAGAACAATGTTGGCCACTCACCAGCAAGGACCAGGAGCCAACATAACACAGTCACCCGTGGAGCGCAAGGATCTTTGAGGACAGGAGCAGTTCAAGAAGGCTGGTGTGCAGGGAGGTGGTGTGAGTTGTGCTAGAGAGGAGGGGGTAGGACCCAGGCAACCATGTGCAATTTCCCCTTTTAAGGGTCAGGCCCCAAAGAACATTAGGGCTGGAAGCTATTTTAGGGGTCATTTGGTTCAGCCTCTTATTTGAGAAATGAGGAAACTGAGGCCCAGAGAGAGACAGTAACTTCTGTTTCTAGCACAGAACTCTCCTATTTCACCCCCTTCATGAAGCTGTAGCTGTAACACTTCAGACCCAAGGAGTAACTTGGGAAACACAAAGACTCTGAAACTCCTGCTCCAGAGGGTCTCTTCCCCTCCTCCCCCACCGAGAGCCTACCACTCCTCAGAAGCTCTGCTTCCTGTGAATAGTGTAGGTTTGTATAAAGGCAAATGGAACCTCTGGCCAATTTAGCCAAAACAGCCAACCTGATTGCTGCCCTGTACACCAATGACTCCAGAGATCAGTATCTCCAAACTCCGGCGACTTTGGAGAGATTTATATTTAAAGTGACCCCCATTCTTTTAAAAACAAGTCATCTTCTGAACATATTACATGTCACACCTGGTGCTCTCTGATTCTCCGATGCTGCAGGTGTAGAAAGGAAAGATGGACACACAGCAGAAGGGAATGACCTCCCACGGTGAACACCTACCAAAGGTACTTTCAGGTACCTCGCTGCAGATGCCAAGGTCAAGAGGTCAGGCTGCGTGAGGCTGCCTGATGCTGCCTCTCCCCACACTTCCCCCGGCTCTCTAGCTCCCGTGCTGCCAAGTCCCTCCTTGCCCAGGAGGGACTGTCCCATGTTCTGTCATCAGCTCATCACCAACCCCACAACCATTTTGTTTTAGAAGATAACCAGCTGTTAGGAAGAAACCTAATTAGATGAGACAAGTGATTCCCATTAAAGGTGAGGCTGAATAATTGTCTCTCCTAATGGACATTTGCATTTTAAAACCCGTGCCTGAAAGAAACCTCTCATTTGTGGAGGCTGGGCCAAATCTTTTTTGTAGGAGAGGCTTTGGAAGTGAAAGTTCTCTCTGGCTCTGGATCGTCTACTGCAGGAAGCCACTTCCTTCTCTCTGCCCCACCCAAAGCTGAACCAGCTCAGGGCTCCCTTCTGAATGGCAGCCAGGTCCTGCCTGAATGTTTTTAGAGGAGCCATTAGGTGGTGCTGGCAGCCAGTGAGCCAGCCCATCAGCATCCCAGGCAACTGGGAGAGAGCATCGGTCAACCTGATGTCCCGTGACCAGGGACACGCTGCTCCTGTTGTGGCCTTTTGATGCCCCAGTCCAAGTGTGAAGCCTGAACTTGGTGGACAAGGTGATTCATACTGCAGCTCTGAGACCACACAGCACACTTGGGTCAGAAAGATGCCCAGATTTACAAGCAGAAAAATGATGACCATGTCTCACTGTGGCAAGTGTAAAATAATATATTAGTAGAGAAAGAAGTAAGATCATACAGGTTTGGCAGTTTCCTCAAAAGTCTCCTCAGAACTGGCCATTCTGGAGTGATTTCCGGTTTCTCAAAACCTACCTCCCGACCTCAGGCCTCACCTTCTGCCCCACTGTCGGCATTGCCCACACAAGCTCTGTCTCACCCGCACCCTCTCAGAGCTCCAGGCTACTGCTCAAGAGCTAGGTTGCTTCCCGAAAGCACCTTGTCTTCCTTTTGCTTGTGGGTAGTCTTTATTCTTCTACAATGAATAAATACTGCCTTGTGCCATTCTTAAAAAAAAAAAAAAAGCAATATAGCAATGGGGAGATGTCAAATATAGTGGTTTCTGTAAATAAGGAGAGTGTTTGGAAAGCCCTGGAAAAATAAATAGAAGTCTGTATGGTGTTCATCTTGACATGAGCTTTATAATAGAACTACACTTAGTAGAACTTCATAGGTGTAAGTGAATTCTCTGTGAGCCAAACAGGGCATTTTTCTGTGTTTTGCTAAAATTGCACCCTGGCCGTGCCCTTCTACAAAGATCGGAGGGGCAGAGGTGCAGAGTTTTGTCCTTGCACCGAGATACACGTGCGTCAAGTCCTAAAACAGAAGCGTCAAAGGATGAATTAAGTCATTAAGCCCTAATGTAAACATATCTTAACTATTGACGGAACAAACACACTTTCACTCTCCTTGGTTCCTTCTGCCATTCTGTGAGAACCACCACCTCCCGCATTAGGCACGAGGGATCGGGCTCACCCAGCTGCCCCGCGGGCTCTCCTCCTGCACTGGGAACCGCCCTCGCCTGCGCCTCGGCCAGCTCCAGCGGCTGCAGGCGCCCTGCAGTCTGGGGTCTGCGGACAGGGGGCCTCTCCGCGATCCTTCGAGGGCCGCGGCAGGGCGGTTCAGGACCTCGGACAGTTCCTGCCCCGGCTTCCCCTTTGAAAGCCAGCCGGCCTCGTAGAGGAGACCGAGGCGTTCTCACGGCGCAGCCGGGTCGGCCGCGCTAAGGCGGACTGAGAAACGAGGATTCGGGGGTCTGAATCCAAAAAGTCTGAAATGCAAGGACTTCGTTGTGACTTTTAGCCTTTTCTCTCCTACCCCAGTTTCCGACGTTAATTTGCGCTACAGTGTGGGGTATCTGGCAAGTGACATCTCCCCAGAAAGTCAGGAGTAAGAGGTGCCTTAAGACCCGGCTCTCCCGGCCTCTCCCCAGAGGGCGGTGGGAGTCTCGGGGGTCCTCGCGGTCCCACCCCTCGGGAGGGCACCGCTCCGTGTCGCAGCCGCTCTCCTGCCGCCCCGAGGCTGGCCCTCGCCGCTCCGCTGCCGGCGGCTTCCCTCGCCGCACTCAGGGCAGAAAGTTGTCAAAAGACACGGGACCGCGGGCGAGGGCGTCCCGAGGTCCGGGCCAGGGCGTCCCGGCTGAGGGTGAGGCTCCGCGCCGCTGCGCCCTTACCTGTCGCGGAGAGACTGCTCTCTGGGCGACTCCCGCTGCACCGGGGCGAGGATGATCGGCGGCTTCTCTCGAGGGGTCACTTTCCTTGCGTCCTTTCTCCTCCTCCCTGCCTAGTCCCGGTCGCTCTCCTCAGTCCTTTTATACGGGGTTCGCCGGAGTGGGCGCTGGATGCGAACTTCCCGTCAGGGCAGCGTAACGAGCTACCCCCCCGTCCCTGCGAGGGCGGGGGGGGGGGACATGGGGCGCGGGCGGGGGGGTTTCCAGGTGGAGGCTGAGCGCAAGGGCAGACGTGCCCGGAAAGGGGGCTGGATCTCTGCCCCCGGAGGCTGGAATTAACACTGTCCCGCAGAAGGACGCACCTGGCGGCTGTCAGGAAAGAACTTAATTAAGGGCGGTGTTGGGTCTCCAGTTGGGATGAGCAGGCGGCTTAGCGCCCCGGTGCGGGGCGCGCCGGCTGAGGCCGTGGAGGAGAGGGTGAAGCTGCTGTGTGCGTGCTTTGACTGGCATCTGCCTGGTTCGCGTCTGCAGGTAAATGTCACTGCAAGGAGAGGACGTCAGGAATACCTCACATCTCCCCAGCATTTGGGAACTGATGTCACCAGGAATCACAGTCCCTGTTCCAGGGGTTGGAGAGTGGGCAGTAACAGAAAATGTCAGGAGTCACCCGAGGTCCAGGACAGGTTGCCTTCTGGAGTCATGAAAGGGAGCTGCACTAGTCCAGGGCAGGCCCCTCCTGTGCCCCAAACCCCAAGGAGAAGGTGCTGCTAACCTTAGACTATTAATAAATGGGCAGGGGGATGCTCTTTGGAGAGTAGCTGAAGCACTTTCCTTGTGGCCTCCGAGGCCTCCCCACGCCGTGAGCTGTGAGCTGTGAGCTGTGATCTGGCAGCGTGGTCTGCGGATTCTCCGTCCTCTCCAGGCCTGGCTGTGGAGCTCCAGCTCTGCCCTCAGCCCTCGGCCCCAGTGCTCGGGCAGGGAGGAGAAGGCAGCACTCGGCCTGCAGGGGGAGACACTCCCCCTGAACCCCGCAGGTCGTTAAGGTGCATTCTGTCTCACTCCCAAACGTGGGGGGTTTTCTGGTTGTATTTTGAAACTAACGTTTAGCCTAAGGCTCCTGCGGTCAGAAAACATATTCTATTTGGTTTCAGTCCTTTGACACAGGGCAGGGGGCTGGACGTGTGGTCCACTTGGATGAACATTTCGTGTGCACTTCAGAAGCACAGGCGACCTGTGGTGGCTCAGATAGGCTACATCCTTTCTATACCTGTATCTTTTGTAATTATGTGTCATCTTATTCCATTAATTACTGATTGAAGTGTGTTTTTAAAGTCTCCCCATCACTTTTGTGGATTTGTTTACTCACCCTTTTAGTCCTGGCATGCAAGCAACTCTTCCTAGAAATCAAATGGTGAAGGTGGGGCGGTGGTGGAGGGTCGTAGAGGGTCAGAGGTGAAGACGGCAGAAGGTGTGAGAGCGTGGTTGCATGCCATTGGGGGTCATAGAGAGGGGGGAACCTATGTGGCAGATGGGAGTGGGGAACACCACATAATCCGAGCCTTAAGTAGCAGCAGATCCACAGGAAGAGCCTGGCCTACAAATAGTGGAGGGGCTTCCTCTTCCGTGACAGCGGTGAAGGAGGGGGAGGAGGTGCAGACACAGACCCCTGGGACAAGCCATGGCAGCATGATGGCTTTCGTCTGCACCACAGCCTTTACCTTTTAACCCAGAATTTCCTGGGCATTATCCCGAGGAAATTACCTAGCAGTTATACTAAATGCTGCTTCAAGACTATTCATACTGTAGAGGAAAAGTCAGCTAGGTTAGGTAGCCTAGAGGAGGGACCAGGAACTAGGAAAGAGTTTGTTTAGGTTACTTAGAAGATGCCAGCCAGCTGTTGGATTTCAGCCAGGCAGTCATAATTTCTGTTTTTGTACACTCAGCTTCAGATTATAATTCCTCAAGGCCAACTCCCACTTTTGGCTTCTGTACATAGCAGCAAATCCCCTTTAGCTTCTGAACACCCAGCTTTTGACAAGGATACCTCAAAGACACCTCAACCCCAGAGTTATTTTAATTATTTTCACATCAGCTTCTGTACCTCCTGCTTTTGCTACGTAGGGAAGGGTGTCCAGAGAGCAATAAAAGCCCTGCTCAGCCAAGGCTCGGGGCTCAGAATTTGGGGTCTGTACTCCTCTGGGCCCGTGCACGTTAACAAAGGGTCGTGCTCCGCCATCCCACTGTGTGTTGAGTCGTTTCTTCCGTAACATTTTGGTTCCCTAACCGGGAAACGACACTCACACGAAGCAGGCGTTCTTGCCTCCGGTGAAGGCGGCGGGGCTCGGCAGGGAGGCCCCCGCTTCCTGGAAGGAGCACGTGCCCTGGTCATTTCGGGCTTCCTGGGGCGGAAGCTTCCATGCCGCATCCCTGCCTGCTCCAAGACCCGGGCAAAGTGGGAGCAACAGAGCACGAACCATCGGGGGCGCCAATCGGTAAGTGCCCTGGGGACCTGGACCCGAGATTTGGAGAAGGACTGATCACCCTCATTTGGCCCTAGTGGCCTCAGGTTCCTGGATCAGGTTTGTCTCTCTTGAGAGAGAGAGGGAACTCAGGCCCTAGTGGCATCGGATTTCCGGATCAGGTTTCCCTTTCTCGGGGAGGGAAAAGTAATAAACTCTGTGAGACTGTGTGTGTGCAAGGGAGTGAATGTGTTTGTGGCTCCACAGGCGTCAGCCTACGGAGCATGAGTGGGCCCTAACCTGCGGTTCCTGGATCAATCATATGGCATAACGGCTGGGTGGATAACCCGAATCACGACATGGGCAGCCTTGAGCTAAGATCGATCTAAATCCTCGTGAGAGGACAGGCCAGGTAGGCGAGCGGAAGTCCCCAAACCCTTTGTTTGTCTGAGTCGGAAGGGAGGCAGAGAATGGGAGGGGGGGGGCCGTCAACTGTTTTGGACTGTATGTTGCAAAATTTTGACCGATTCCAAGGTCAAGACCCATCAATGGACCCCGGTCAGTTAGAAGTTTTCTGTTCCTCTGAATGGCCCACCTTCGGGGTAGGCTGGCCCCCTGAGGGAACTCTGAGCTTGGGGATAATTAGAGCAGTTCACCTTATAGTTACAGGCAAGCCAGGACACCCAGATCAGTACATCTGCATAGATAGGTGGCAGGAACTAGCACAGGATATGCCTGGGTGGCTCCAGCAGTGTGCAAGGACTGCCCCGGAGATTTTCTGGAAAGGCTGACAGAGGCCTATAGGGTCTACACCCCTTTTGACCCGGAGAGTCCCGACAGCCAGAGAATGATTAACAT